>JAWWML010036106.1:29206-231475 GCA_035047165.1 Ormyrus rosae
CCCCCCCCCCCCCCCCCCCCCCCCCCCCCCGAAAAAGGAGAGCCGATTGGCCACTCGATCATCGCCGGGGCTTTAGTGCCCCTCGGCTCGTAAAACCTTCCTGCTTTCTTCGATATGTCGCGCGGATCATTTCGCGCCCGTTATGCACCGGACTTTTCGAGGTTATGATTCGCACTTTAACGGCTGGCTTTCGGCGCGCGCTCGCGCAAGGAGTTTAACGATTGAGCCACGAGGCATGATTTGTTATCGGAGGGTTGTCGCTGCCATCGGTAGAGAGAGAGAGAGAGAGAGAGAAAGTTTGCGGATCGTCAGATCTGTGTCCGATGCGGATTTTCGGAGCGGCCGTTTGCTTGTGGCTTAGGAGCTTGTTTTTGCCGGGTTTATATGGCTTTTTTAGGCGATCTAATTCCGCTTTATGGCTCTGCACTTTTGAAGGTTATGGCCTGCAACAATGTCCGTTTTATATCCAATAATGAAACGGCGTATCCTTTTTTACGTTATTATGTACAAATACAGCAAAAAATTTACGACAAAAATCGGTTATTAAAAAACTCTATATACGTTTTGCGAGAAATCGCTTTGGATTTATTATGATTATGCACTATAAAAAAAGAACCCGTTAATACCGTAAAAACCCAATAATGACATAAAACTTTCCGCGTCGACTGTAATTTCCATTTTTTCAGCAGCCCGCAAAGCTCTACATTGGCCAACGCGGAAGCGCGAAAAGAAGATCTACCGCCGCGTAATAAAGTCGCCTCTCAGCAGCAACGACCGATTGACAAATCAGCCGAGCTGCCCTATCAAAGCTCCCTCGGCCCCGACAACTCCTCGGGCATCTCAGCAGGCAGGCAGGCAGCCATTAGCGGCGCGCGGAAAAAACGTCGCGTCAAAGGTAGGAGTAATCGGCGCAATTAAATCGCCACTCCTCGGCGCGGCTCTCATTGTGTGTCGGGGAGGGCCGCGGAGGAGGAGGAGGAGGAGCGCTCTGCTATCTCCGCTTTATGGCACTGGTAATTGCGTTATTATCGCGGGGGCCCCGTACGCAAGATAACGAAAACGCTATTTGGAGTAACTGTTTTCGGATTCGTATAGGCTATTTATCGGGCCGGCTTTCGTCGTAATTAAACTGCATTTATTGTTGCTGCCCGGGCCTTATGAGCCGATCGCGCCGGAGGAGAAAGTTTATTGTGCTTTTATCGGTAATTAATTGTTGCTAAGTAGTTGTACTGCTTTATGGGAACAATGATTTCAGATAAGATTGCTGTTTCCTCGCGTTCGAGAGAGAGAGAGCTTTTTAATGACAATGTTGTATTTCGCTTTTAGAAAGTTTAATGTTGGGGAAATGCGTTTGTTTAAAAGCTTTTAGACAGTTTTCAATTAATTGCCGAGTGTAATTAACTCATTATAGTTTTTAAAAATTCACACTTGCAAAACCTGATGTTTTACAAAAGTACTTACACGCTTTTTTAGAGTATTCCATCATAGCTATTTACATAAACTTTTTAGATTTAAAGTGAAGCGAAATTTCTTGCTTTAATGCCCTACATTTTTCAAAGAGGATTCAAGCCGTACGAATAAATTGGAGAGTTTATAAAAAAAAACACGATATTTGTGATCAGCTTTACGACGTTCCTCAAGACTGTACCTGAACACTCTTAAGGAAGTAAAAAATCGTCCTTATCAAGAGACTTGTTAATTTCCTTCCGAGATAAAAGCATCAGCGGCCCGTAAAATAAAATGAGATTTTCCGACAAACAAGTCCGCGCTTATAAAATCGAATTTTTCGCAATTCGAGCTGAAATTATTCACACCTTTAAACTCCCGTTAGTCGAAGCACTATACTTCTTTTCCCGCCTCGCGCCAAGGTGTCATTTCGCACAATCTCCCCATAAAACCGCTCCCATAAATAGCTGCCCCATTCAGTCAAAGCGTCTCTCTCTCTCTCTCTCTCTCTCCTCTCCCTCGTGCTCAATCAATACTCCGCGGCAGCCGAGCTCGTAATAAAATTACTCGTCGCGATCGCCGCGCACAGATAACGGTAGGCGCCTCTGCTCGAGATCTGAATTATTCCGCGCGAGATAGCAGCTGTAAAGTCGCCGCGTCGTTAAATTCGAGAGGCGCGCAAGAGAGGTACTGTTACGTCTCGCGCGAGCCGAGAGAGAGAGAGAGAGGATATTTCATTAGGTTTATTTGGCCCGCTCTCGGAGAGAATGGATTGGCTTTTTGTAAAATGGGATTGCATAATGTTACCCGGGGATGCTCGTGTATAAAGAGCAAATTTATGCATTCTTAGCAGCGGCTTTATGGGGGCCTTTTCGTAAATCTTTCCGCTGCCAGTGTTACTTTTGAGCTTCGAAGAAAGGTGGGAATAGGAATTGTGCCTTTCGATGGATGGTCGAAGAATTATTTAGCTGCGATGGTTCGTGAAATATTTCGTTCTTTAATCAGCAGAAACAAAAGGTGGGATTAAGCGCGTGTAATAATTGAACAACCTTTTAACACGATTTTGAAGAATTTACAGAGTGTAAAAGATTTTATCGATTCAAGACCAGTTAAATTTTGAAAGATAAATCTGTTCAAATATTGATTTATTGAAACAATACTTTCCCACTTAATTCGCGTTTTCAAATTAAATAATTTAGTTGATAAAAGCTCTCCACTCGGCTAAAAAGAAGCCATAAAATAATTTTTTTTTTCAAAGTACGATAATCGCTTCCATTAAAACCGAGTATAAAAGCCTCTCGCCGAAACAAGCATCGAAACGATCCGACAGCTTAAACGAGAAGACAAAAAGCCCTCTCGAGCTGCAGAGGACGATTTCCCAGCCTTGATATTCGTGCGAAATCACAATGAATTCTCGGTCGCGTGATCGGCGGCTCCCCCCGCTTTTAATAACGACGAAAGCGCCCCGAGTGTATGCGTGTGTGTGTGTGTCGGCGGAAGCCCTCGTTACCCTTTTCTTGCACGGAATTCCGCGATTTTTGCCGGGGCGTTCGCGTGTTCAGCCCGGATTATACGCGCCGGGGCATTTACGGGCGAGTTTCGGCTCGGGAAATGAGGATGATTATGCTCGAGAGGGCCGCGCTGCCGAGCGGGATTAAAGGCCGGGGTGACGTGCGCCGTTTGGGAAGTAATTGCCGATCGAGATGATTTACCTGTTGTATTATGAGATTTAGGAGGGGGCCGATTCTTTGGGGAGAGAGTATTCTTGTGATCCAAGCTTTTTCTTGGCTTTTATGAGAAGGAAGTACTTTTTCACTGATATTACTCCTTCGGTTATTAATTGCAAAATTAAATACGATTGATTACGATACATATTTTTTGATATTCGTCTACCGAAGAAACCGTCGATCCACTCTAAACAAAAGGCCGAAATCAAGCGAACGCAAAATAATATCGCCGGGCACTCGACCTGCACTTGAGACCCTCCAAACGGTGCGTATTTGTCCGGCCCTTGACCTCCCGAAAGCTGCTCCTTCAGTCTACAAAGGCAACGCGCGCCGACTGTCCGCGGAGATTAAATTCGAAAAGCTCGCTTTTCGAAAGGAAGGACGGGGCTGCCCATCGCGGTAAAATACTTCCGAGAATCACGTGCGGCGTTCCATTGGCACGGAAACCGGGGGGTAATTGGAGGAAAAGGAGAGCAGCTGCGGCGGGCAGCTTAAATCTCGTTGTTGCTCCGCGCGTTTTTGTTTGCGTGCAACGACTCTTTTTTTGAAAGGCGCATTTGGATAATTTGAATTTTTGAGTAATTTTTTGCGGGCATTTGCGTGGCTCGGATGCTTCCGGGAAATTTTTTCACGTAGATTCAATTTTATTTTATGCGTTACATATCGATTTTCCGTAGGAATGTATTTGTTCTTCGCTGAGTTTTTTTTTATCTCGAATAAAAAAAATAATCGAAATAAAAGCGGCCGCATGCAGGCTCTCGCGTATTTGATGGTGGACATGTTAATGAGTTTTGAACCAGTTTTTAATTAATTTTCATAATTATTACTTTTTCTGTTTTTTTTTTATTTTTCTTTTTCGTACAAGCATATTATTTAATGCTGCATGAAAAATGAATTTTAATAAATTTTACAGACATTTAATTAAGTTTCTTATCGTAGTAAAAACGACGCGCTTAGTAATTACTGATGGTTTTTTCTACTAAGAGTACCGCATGTGATAAAAACTAGATTTATAATATTACTGTAGAACAGAATTGTCAATTAATGAACTCGCACATTTTTCGTTTATTAAAAACTTCATTTTTAGTTCCTTTAAAAAAAAAAAAAACGAAATCGTTTTTTTTTCGTTTCCGTATAAGCCATAAAAATTTCAAAATTGCTTCACGTCCGAATCTATATTAATTTTTAAAATTGCTCGATGCGCGGATTGTCAAAAATTTTAATAAATTCACTAATAAATTAAAGCCCGTCGCTTTAACGTAAAACGAACGAACGAATTTTACTTCAACCCGCATTTTCCTGAATAATACAAACACCGGCTGAATCCCCTCAAGTCCGCCTAATAAAAATTGCACCGCCAGCCGTCATGAAAACAAGCCCGCACCGCCGACCATGAAGAAAGAGAGACATTAAAAAAGGAACAGCGCGACCGATCGATAATCACTCGCGGACGAGTCGCCCGCCGTCAATCCGAGGAAAAGTCTTGAGTAATTTCCCGCGAGCATGAAATTGCTGCGCGTCGGCAATTAGTCCGGCGGCTCGATGCGCACGCAGGCAAGAAGGGCTCTCCGCTGATTTTTGTCATCGCCGCCGAGCTTCCGCGAAACGATTATGAATGAGAAATCGCGCGACGGTTAAGATTCCCCGAGTACTTGGACGCTTTTTCTCGGGGTACTTCTCGGACCTGGTTGCGAGTTTTAGTTTCTGTTTTAGTGAATTAACAGGGCTGATTTTTTTCAATTTTCAAACTTACCAGCGTTTATTAGGAAAGGTTTTACAAATTAAATTACTTAATACTGTGTAAATTATTAGCAAAATATAGAAAGTTGAATATTTAAGGGAAAAGGATTTTTAATAACAGATATTTTAATTTTTCAAAGAGCATAAGTTTTATGTATTTTTCCAGAAGACTTGAAGAATGAAACGAAGCGACGAAAGCGAAAGCTTTTTACATTATACTAATTTGCAAGCCGCAAATAGTATTACATTCTTTAAATTTTTATCGAAATTCCATTTACCAAATATATACTCTCCTGTTAGTCCGGTACTCTCCTTTTAGTCTCCTTTTAGACTCGAGGGATACTTTTTGTCAAAAACTCTTATATATACTCCAATATAAAACAAGATATAGATTTCGCATTATCCAGAAACATTTTATTTTTGTGTGCACAGTGAATACTTGGGCGACTCTCGAGTTTCTCCCTTTGAAATGTTTAATGAAATTCCAGCAGCCAACGAAAGCTGAAATATTTAACCATTTCAGTTAAGTAACCAATTACTTAGCCAGGGCCGTTTTTCTCGCAAGAAACGCTTCATTTCTTCGAGCGTAGAAAAGCGTTCCTTCAAATACAGAAGCTAAAAACTGATCCAATTTAGATAACGTTCCGCTCGAGGGAACCTCTTTCAAATATTGCGCCCGGCAGAGCTGTCGAAGAGAGCCTGAAATTTGAGCGAAGCTTCGCGCAAAAAGCTCGATTACCCGTGATACATCGAATGCGCCCCGCGTCGTCGCGATCGCACAAAGAAGGCTCTGTAACGCCGCTGGAAATTAGAAGATTAGACGTTCAATCAGGCGGAGGCTCGCGCATTACGGCCGACGAGCTTTTTGAAAATAAACGTCGCCGGCGGGGGGACGACTAATCGCCGGCGCGTTTTTTGCGCTCGGAATAAAATATATCGTACTTCCAGTAACGGATGCCCGTCTCCTTCTTTTCCCGCGCTCGTCTTTTTTTCGGCCGATGTTAAATGAAGCCTGCGGCCTCTCCCCCTCCCTCTCTCTCTCTCTGCCGCGTCGCGCGTTTGCACAAAGGAACGTCGTTAACTGTGGCCTTTTTTTTAAAAAGAATTCGCCGCATAATTGCGCCGCGAGTGCGTTTCATCGCGACTGCCGTGCGAGCTTTTTTTTTCTTCTCCGGGAGGGGGGAGGGGGAGGTAAATGAGATTTTTGCTTTGCCGCCGCCGCCGCCGCCGCTGGAGGAAACTGTTTAAGCGGCATGGAAATTGTGCCTCGAAAAATCTTTTAGGGGGATTAAAGGGGCTTTTTTTTTTATTTTGGAGCTTTGTAAGCCTGTGGGAAATGGCGGGGAGGCCGGCAATATTGCCGCGATGATTATGCTTTGATACGACCGCGAATCTTGGAAATTCCCTCGGCGTTTATTGGGAGCTTTTTGCTTCGCTTTAGCGTTAAAGTTGTAAATATTTTCCACTCCTGTAAATAACATACTTAAGTTTTTATTGCTTCGCTACATGCGTTATAAAGTTTCTTCTGCGGAGTGAGTTTATTTATATGGTCGTAACGGTTGTGTTACTCAAGCATCTTTTTTCTTTACTTTTTTTTTTACATTTCATACAACGATCTGTTCCAAATGACATTTATTATAATAATAATAATAAAT
This sequence comes from Ormyrus rosae, assembly GCA_035047165.1. Taxonomy (NCBI): domain Eukaryota; kingdom Metazoa; phylum Arthropoda; class Insecta; order Hymenoptera; family Ormyridae; genus Ormyrus; species Ormyrus rosae. The sequence continues at coordinate 35,775 of JAWWML010036106.1, forward strand.
AACCGAAAATTCGTCTCTATATTTTCTACTTCTATCGAGGTGTCATTTTTTTCAGACTACAGCATCGAACTCAATTCAACAAGGGCAAACTCCCGACACTATACTAGTCAGATTGAATGTTGCGCGTCAAGCGTATCCACTTGAAAGGGATATCCTTTAGTTGTACATCCCGTACCTTCGAGAGAATCTCCAGCTCGGCTTCGGATCTCTCTCGACAATCGGCCGAAATTTCTCAAGCCACTAACGAAGACTTCCGATCGAGCGGCGGCCCCGGGAATACAACTGTACGAAATGCACCCGTCTGGTGCACAGCCCCTGTTTTGACCCCCTCGACTTTTGGCAGGACAACGTCGCCGCCAAATTGAAATGGAAATGGCGCGCGAGTAACGTCTCTGCGGCTCTCCGACTGGAAATAGAATACGGTATCGGGATTGCCGCAACGACGGACGAGGGAACAGAGTGAGAGAATTATGCACAAGAGCCGGAATAAGTGTTGCGCGGCGGCGGCCCCCGTTCGACCAGTTTACGGCGCCGTTCGCTCGCTCGCCGATTTCATTTCGAGCTATTTTCTGGCTGCGGGCTTTTTTTAATTTGATCGAGATTGTTTGATTAAAAGCGGGGTTGATTAAAAGTTTTCTACGCGGCTTCGTTTCGCGTTTTATTTTAAATTTTTTAAAAAAATTGCGTCTACCGCAATTTTCTGTTAATTCTCTAATAGAAAATGTTGGTAAATTTTGTGTTACAGTGGAGTTTGCTGTTTTTAATAATAACAGAATGCAACGAAAAGTTTGTTTACGCGAGGATAAACGAAAAGCTTAAAATTTCTCTTTGCATCAAAAAGTCTGATAATATTTTCATTAAAATAAATTACTTCGGCTCCGCAAAAATCTTTTCATTTTGGATTTAAAAAGCACGCAACTTTTTAAATTCAAAACGGATTCACGTTTATGATTAATATTTTGTACGTAATACAGATGATCAGGTTTCAACCAGATAGCAGACAGGCTCTTGAATCATAAAAAAAAACTGTCAAAAAGTCATCAAATTCACAATGATACGGAAGCGTTGATAAAAAACAATCCCGGAGTCTCTCTCCCCGAAATATTCGAGCGGCAAACATGTGTACCTTTCATTGATACCCCTGAAAAAGCACGGGTGTACAACACAAAATACGCAGTTTCCACGAAAGGCATTGCCCGCATAAAAACGCGACTTCCGTCGGCTTTTTTTTCACTGCGCTCTCTCTCTCTCTCTCTCTCTCTCTCTCTCTCTCCTTTTATTCCCGCCGCTCGCGTGAGATTATACTTTTAAATATGTAACTCGATGGCAGCGCCGGCCGCGAGCGGTATTAATAATAGTAATAATAATAATAAAAAGCCGCGACAATGACGTTGATGATAGCGGTAACGTATGGGGCGAGCACGAGAATTGAAATATACGCGACGCACGAAAGAGCGGGGAGTGGAAAGCTGCGGGCCGATCTATTTTCGGAGTTTTTTTTTAATATTAAAATTTTCATGAAAATTTGTTTGCTTCTTTTTTCCGGTTTGATGTGACGTACGAGTAAAGGGAGATTTAGTGGAAGGTAGTGGAGAAAAGTATGTAAAACGTTTGAAATATTGTGTACGAATTTTTGTTCCATTTTGCAATGAAAGAATGGGTTTTTGAAAAACTTGGCGAACCCGTTTCTTTTGCTGAATATAAAAAACGATGAAAATAACGAAATATTTTTTATTGGACAATAAGTGCTCAATTTGCTTTTTTTTTCAAAATGTTATCTGAAATATTGAAATAATATTCTTTTGAATTACAGTGCCACTGAAAGCATTACAGCCATTTGCATTATATCCATTTTGCATTTGCTTGTAAATCTAATAAAAGTCCTCGCTTTTATTTACTTAAAATGTAAATTCTGCGTAATCATTCATCGTGTCATTTTTAAATACAAAAATTTACTTAACGCTCGAATCGAAAAATATCGGTGAAAAATCCAAATTTTACAATAAAACAAGTAATACGCATTACCATTTACGCTTTAATCGCAAGGCACAAATTCGCATCATGAAAAACGGTCATAAATCAAAAGGCCAGTTAACAAACAGCCGTCAGAGCCGCATCACCTCCCCGGACGAGAGCAAAGCGAGGAAAAAGACGAGAGAGAGAGAGAGCTCCATTCACCGGTCGCGCCCGCATTAAAAGCAGCCTGCCTGCCTGCACTTCCTCTCGGAAGCTTCGCGGCGCGAGGAAGAGAGGCGAGATAAGTGTGTCTGTAGGTCGCGCAGGCCTCGGCCAAGTTCACCGACTTCCTTTTCTCTCCTGCTCCCTCTCCACTCTCTGCTCTCCCGGGCCGACGCACGAGACCGTGGCGCCGAGAGACGAGCCGCGGGATGAGTCACCTCGCCGACTTCGCTTTCGCTCCCGCATGACTGCCCGAGAGCTGTAAACCGAGATGCACCGAAAATCGGAGACTCGCGGTTATGCGAAGAATCGGAGATTTTCACTTCGAACCAGTTGTAAGTTCGGCCGTTGGAGGATGTTTTACGGAGCGAGCACGGGAGATTCGTGCGAAACTGGGAAGGTAATCGGGGCGTCGAATTTATTTATATCGTATCTTTGGATGTTAAATGCATTAAACTTCCTTGAAAAGCGCACTGAATGTTCGAGACGAATGATAATTGTGCGCATTCTACTATTCTGCGAATCCAAAGCTTAATTAAAAGTATAGGATCCTTCGTTGTCAAACAAGACCTTCGACGCGCACTTTAAGGTTGGCATTGCACAATCGTCGCTCACAACAAGTACATCTAGAGCGAGATAAAAATAGTCGACGGTCGTCGTCGTTGTCGGAGGCTCTTTTTTCACGAGAGAGAGAGAGAGAGACAATTAAACCTTTACAAATCGCGAAGACCTCAAGCCCGACGCTTCGTGTTTCTTTTCGATTTCCGGCGAAGGCCAAAGCCCGGCTACGGAGCCGGCGAATCGCGAAGGAGATCGCGCGCGAAATCGAGTCAATGTCGCGCGGAGGAGGCCTCGCTCCGGCCTCGCTCGAGATGATTTCATGAAAAATCTCCGCGAAAATAGCTCGCTCTCTCGCGCTCGAACAATTTCGCGCGCGGAGAGCGCCCGGAGAGGTTCACGCTTCGTTAAAGCGAGGCAGTCGTCGTCATTAACAATATAAATTCCGAGAGTAGAATTCCGGGACAATCGAACCGAAAAAAGGCAGGGCGCGCTCGAGCGCAAGTGATACAATTGTGTCTCGCCGGGCGGAGCGGCGCAATAAAAGAGGACGAGCAGCCAATCGAAATGCAAAGTCTCCGTCTTAGTTTCCGTCCGTCTCTCTGCCCCCTCGACGCAGCTCCCGCCGACTTTGCCAATTTTCCCCCGGGGGGAGGCGAGTCCAGAGCACGAGTTTCGAGAAAAAGGGGAATCACTCGCACTCCGCGGGGGAGCAGCGAAACAGACGGCGGTAATGCCTTTCTCGATATTGTTAGATATGAATCGAAGCGCGCGCCGCCGGCGGTGAATAAATACGCGAACGATTCTGTATTTGTTTATCTCTCCGTCGAGAAACGGACGGCGAGATTTTTTTAAGGAATCGACGAGAGGAGGACGAGCGGAAGGGGCGTCTTTTCATTTTAAGGGAGATCGCGATATCTTTTTTTTTTCTTTGCCAGCTTTCGAGACAAATATTTATTTTTATAGAAAGAAAAATAGCTATATTCATTAATTCTCTTTCAAGTATCACAAAGCAATCAGAAATTCGCCGCGCTACTCGTTTCTTTGCCCCCGACGGATCGGCGCACTTCTCTATGTCGCGACGCGCCCTTTCTTTTCCCGATTTTCGCGGCCGCTCGACGAGACGAGACCGCAAAAAAAGAGTCTGTCGACCCGCTGACACAGTTGCCGTTTTCGAACCGGGAGCTATAACTTTTCTGTCCGGCTCTCGTTTCTTGCGCATTTCTCTCTCTCTCTCTTGAAACACCGAGAGCTCGAGGGCGTCGATGACCTGAGGAGCAGTCGGGACTTTGCGATAGTTTCCGCGGCGAGATTATCAGAAACAATGCGTCGGCAGCGGGAACCTCGAGTTACGACAGATTTTCAGGGATCGATCGGGACTGAGCCTTCCGGGGAATGGTAAATTTCAGGGACGGACCTTTGGGACTACATTATCGAGTTTGGTGCTTGTTGCGGTGGAATTGCTTGGTTGCTCGAAAAAAAACAAATTGAAGACCTTGTTGCGCGATATCGATAATTGAAATGTACTAAACAAATAAGGTTATATTGATATTCTTGTTAACAATTTGCGCTGCAAGTATAAGAATTCAAAAGTCCCAAGTTGTCGCAGTAAATCGTAGTCTTCTCTTCAGTTCTTATTCATCCTAGCAAAGTGAAACAGTTCCCAAGTCGCCCGTTTAATTCAGCCCTCAAACTTCGCGAAGCCTCGATATTCGAAATGCGCTCGCTAATTCTCAATTACGTCCGCAATAAATCGCGCCCTCTCGAGCGCGCGCTTCGTAAAAACGTATCCAGCCTCGCGCTCGCGAAGGGGATCCGCGATGTTCCGCGACAAAGTCACGACTTTGAACTTACCACGCGCTCTCGCGAGAGCTCGCTATCGATCTGTCCGTCGCGAATATTAAAGGTCAGTCGGCTGATTCCGAAGCTTACACATGCAGGGATTCGCGGGATTTACCGCGGCGTTGCGGCGCCCGCGAGAAAAATTTCGCGAAGGTACATCGCGATGATTTAGGAGAGCGCGAGTCTCGTTTCAGAGAAACACACACGATGAATTGGTTATTTTTAACTCCGCGCTGCTTTCGGACGCTCTGCTTCGCCCAAACGTCCGACGTCCTCTCGGTTCTCCACGGAGTGTTAACATTGAAGTAAAACGCAGAAAGCGGGAATCGGCGGTGAGCCCGCAAAAAAAAAAACGTAAGAACTTCTGCAACCGTCTAGCCTACGCTGCAGCTGCCATACGGAAAAATGACGGGTGACGCAAGTAGGTCAGTACCCTCTGACAAAGGCCGGTCGTGCCTTCAAATCCGTTTTGGTCGCACTCTCGTCTTGTAGCGGCAATTGTTCGCCCGACGCCGGGGGTCGACGAGCGTGTAACTCGCGGTTGTTTCTCCCTCCCCCTGCCCAGCCGCGTGTTTCGGATGCAAATATCAGCCCTCATAAAACCGAGCTCTCTCACGCCTCCTCCTCCTCCGGAGAGTGACAGCGTCTGATCCGCCGGAGGGAGAGAGAGAGATAGCCGGGAAAAATGGCCGGGGATCGATTTACTCGGCGCGCGAGCAGCCGTGCGTAAAACGACAGGTGAAAAACGGGGACCGAGAGAGAGAGAGAGAGAGAGAGAATTCGCCGGTCGGCGAATGCCGTTAGCCGTCGCGAAGCCCCCCCACGACGAGGAGCCGCCTACGCGAGCGAGGCTCTCTTGCCTATCTCGGGGATTCTTTTTCCAGGCTGTGCGCTCCGCTCGCGCGGAGAGGTCAGAGGCGATGATTGAGTATTGGAGTGCGAGGTATTGTTGCAGCTTTCGAAGAGTTTCGCAGCTGGGAGAGAAAATTCTGGGTAGCTCTCTCTCTCTCTCTCTCTCTCTCTCTACTCGCGAAGTTTCACGTTTGAAGATTTAGTTTTACGAGACTTTGGGCCGGCGAGCTTTTGTTATTATTAACGTTTTATGACGCTTCTATAAGAATAATAATTACCGTTCAACCATTACACGTAAAGTTGTAGAAACGTAACGTTTCCGTTTCAATTTTTCCAGCCGGTCGAATCGACTTTTTCGCATTTGCGATTGTCACGGATGATGACGTCGTCCGCAGACGAGGCGCGAAAGATGACCACGATGCCAAGGAGTCCCGTCGTCCACTTTTTTCCTTCCTTGCTTGGTCTTTATTTAATTCGCGGCCCGTAACACCCCGCATAAAACGCAGAAAGCGTTGATTTCCGGCGCGTCCCACGCAGCCTGATAAACAAAGCAAACGACAATGAAGCAAGTTCCGACGAAGAATTTCGTCCTTCGGCATCTCCTCCTCGGAGGGAACAATTTGTACGGACCGGCGCGACAAGAAACTCGGCCAAGCTCTAATTGGCTCGGCATTACTCGGCCGGCTCTCTCTCTCTCTCTCTCTCGGAGAGAGAGGGAAGCTGTGTCACCGGCTACAAATTGTAACGTCGAGGCTCTGCCCTGTAAGTCTGCTCGTGCGCGAGCGAGTCCTTATCGCGGCCCGAGAGTAACGGATGGACGCCGGCCGCGATTGGCTGCTAATCAATTGCGAGCTGAGTCGCTTTAGCAGTCCTTGGTTGGAGCTGACTGAGGTTCGCGAAAGACGACTTTTATGTAATATGCTGATATGGTGGCTGCGTCGCGGGAATAATTGTTGGGCGTAATTGTAGCGGATCGACGGGCTGGCTGGAGTTTTGTTCTGCTTATAAAAATATATACTTATTCTTTTTACGTATGGATTAGCTGATGGATTTTGATGTAGATGGAAACGTTTTATCGTATCGCAAATTTTAATTAAACAACCCATTTCTCTGGAAATAACTTTTGTATGAAAACAAATACTTCATACTAATATTACACTGACAAAATGATCCTTTTTGTATCAGAGAAATTCTTTTCAATATTTGAGTGAGATGAATTCCTATTTATTAGAAAAGGATTTTGTTTGATACATATATATAAATTTCCTCTTCTGACAAAATAACAGATTTTTCAATTTCACAGAAATTTATTTATAACAAACAGAATCCTTTTCTTATAAATAGAAATTCCTCTCGTTAAAATATTGAGAAAAATTTCTCTTCCATGAAATCCGTTTTACAGTGTAACTAATTTAATTAAATATATAACTGCACATAAAAGAACTAATTTACCGAGAATTCATATTTTGTTGCACAAAAAAGATCAATATTTTCCACGAACTTTCTCCCCTCAACTCATTCCTCATCACTTCCCATTTCCATACTAATCCTTTCGGTGTCTCGAAATAAGCAGCCGCGTAACGCACTGCTCAAAATTTCCGCCGAGGATCATCACCAAACTGTCAAATGCAGGCCGCGTTCGTCGCGCGATAAGGTATTCATTAAATATGGAGCGGCGCGGAGTAATAACCTATTACGTTGCTAATATCAGCTCGGGGGGAGAGCCGCGGCAGCAGCTCTCGATTCGAAACGCCGAGATAAGCATCGGCGGGGTGCGGCGGCGCGTTTTGTCTCCGCGAGCAGATTTCATTAGTAGTAAAGTCTTGCCGCTGCTTGTGACACTTTCGGATTGCTATGATCGTGTCTACAATCTCAAGCAGCACATCGCCAGTAGGGGCACGATCGATTCAGACTCCGCCTCGGCTCTCTCTCTCTCTCTCTCTCTCTCTCTGCCCTGTAATCTAATCCAATTCGCTTCTCAAGAGTCATTAGTTTGTATACAACGTGTCAACTCGAAATTGTAATTACTGATTGATGGGGGGAAAGTTTCCTTTTTGTCTCGAGCGTTTGTATTGCTTACCAATACTTGATCTGGAAATATACATTTGAATCAGCATCATCTTTGTTCTGGGGTTTTAATAAATTTTATTACATATTTTGTGTCAATTAATTAGTTGCTTAGTGACACATTTGCAGAAATAGCTTTTGGATACTGGAAGATAATCCATGCATTCTTTATACATAACTAATATTATACAATCAAAAGACGTCTCAACGATTTCGAGATTGCTTATACAACGTTCGGATCACGTCGGCGAGGCACTCTTTTTAAAAAAAAAAATCGAGCGAAAAACGTCCCGGCATCCCGGACTCATAAATTCAATTTTTACAAACAGTTCGCGTTATACAACCGTAAATGGAAGACGTCGCTACATAAATACATTTCGGCCGCGCGGAAAAAGCTTCGATTCAGCATCGAATTCCAGGAGCGTGGCGCGAAATAATCGAGTAGCATCCGAAACCGCGCAGAAATGGCAGCGTGCCATCGCCCGGGAATTCCACCGGCGATCCGGAAGCGATCGAGGATTACCCCCAAAAATGCACGTGTGGATAATGGCAATTTTTTCGGATTGCCCGCGGCCCTTTGTCTACTTGCGTTTCCTTTTTTTTTTAAATGGCGCGAGACTGCTTGATTTACGTTTCCGGCGTGGATGACTGCCGTATTTCTTTAATGTCTCTCGCGGTTTTTCAAAAACATTTAATAAAGTAGTACATTTATAGGTTTTCAAATGTTCCTGGCTATTGTATTATATTCCATGTTTCAAAATTGATTTAAGGGCTTTTTAACTTATTATTATGCGCATTACAAATTTTACATTGAATTTACCATTGGAATTTATGTTCTCGAATTGCAAAATAACTAAAATTGGTTTTGGCTATACCGCTGATATTTATATACGCGTGTCCTTCTGATACGTTTTTTTTTTTTTTTTTTTGAAAAAAAAAGTTTATAAAAAAGAAAATATTCACACAGAAAAAAAGGAAATATTTGAATTCAAAATAAAAATTTTTCATTTCGCGCGTTTGCACTTTTAAAAGCTTATTAAAGAACCCCAAATAAACATTCGAATTCCAAAATATTCGATAGTCCGGCCCGGCGCCCGACTAAATTATTGAAAGGCGCGCAAATATATTTCGAATTAAAATAAACTGCCAAGGTAAATGATAATCCGCGTCAAATCGAAATGCGTCCAGAGCTGCCGGCGAAATAATAAAAAAAAAAAGGAAAAAAAAACGCGCGCACCGCGCGAGCACAATAGAGATTCGCTTGAATATGAATAATTCCGCGAATATTGTGCTCGCCTGTCGCTGGGAACACGAGCGGACATACGGCGTTACATGCTCCCGTTTTATTGCTCTCGCGCGGATATGAGGTTTGTCGCATCGCGCCGCGTCCGCTCTCTCTCTCTCTCTCTCTCTCTCTCTCTCTGTCTCTCTCGCCGGATTGAACGCCGTTGCGGATACTTTAATAATAAAATGCGATGTTTTTTTTTTTTTTTAGTCGGGGTACGACTTTTCTTTACCATAAATATTTCTTATGAAATCAGCCGGCAGCGGAGGGAATTTCCTCCGCACCTGTTCTGCTGCATACTGGTTTTGATAAGAAAAATAATTCATTATTGAGAATATGGCTTACCCGTCGGTGTCGTTTTTCAGGATTGGAAAGGTAAAAATCAAAAAACCCGGTGAATTCGTTTACTTTGCTTACCTGAAACAACAAAAAAGGGAAATAAATTAATCAGTACGTTTAATTGAAGTTTTATTGCGAAATTAAATTAAAAATCTCAATATTCTAGATCCAGATAAAAAAAGTCCCAATCAGAAACCGGCCTCCACTCGCAACCAAAATACAGCAATCCAAACTTTCTTTTACTGAGAGAGAGAACGCTCAACTATGGGAATCAAAATGTTTATAAACACCATAAAAGCTCTTGAGAAACCACTTGAAGGCGTCCTAAGCAACAACTCGTCGTCGCCGCAGATTTTCGAGGTGCGCGCCGTTTGCGGTCTGGCCGGAGAACCCATTTAAGCACCAGTCGGGGTCGTCTCTCTCGCGCGCGAAGCGTGGGATTGCAGCGCCCTCTGCGTCGCTCGCTCTTAAGCAGTACCTCATTTCGTGCGGAAGAGGAGGGCCGGACCCGGAGAGCGATAATGGACATTATTATCGCCTCGCACCGACGACTTATTACAGGGCCCGACGAGACCGACCCTTTCGGCCCCGGACTACTTTTACCCTCCTCTCCGTAGTCCTCCGTCACTACCGCAGCAATAATATAAGTGTTCGTTCTTTTTGTCGGTGGGAGGTTCGTTCGTTTCGTATCCTATCTTGGTTTCGATCTTGGACAAAGAGTTGCTGCGACGTTAAAAGCAGCGAAATGCGAAATGTACTTGTAATTTAGGAATTAAAAACTGGTTAAAATCTGGCTGAATTTACGTTAAGATTTCTAGAGAGATTCTTAAACGGAAAATTGATGATTTTTCATGAATTCAACGATTTACGTAAATCGCTTTTAACAAGTTTCAAGAGCCAGCATAAAACCAGCTAAAAATTCATGAAAATTTTTGGTCAAAACGTAAAATATTCAGAGCGAACGAGTTGAGAACTTCATTTGAAGTTCGGCCGTCAAATAGAAACTCGCCCTCCCCTCCGGTAAAAATCTGTCAACCGAGAGGGAAAATAGAATTTTGGGCGCGCGCAGCAGAGGTAGAGAGAGAGAGAGAGAGCGCCGCTCCGCGCAAAATACGGTTCACGTGAACGGCTCCGGGGGGGGGATATCGAATTAGTCGGCGGCGAAGCGGAGCGGCGGCAGCGGCCGTCCCGTGTTTTGCACTCGTATAATTCTGTTTGTCTCGATCGTCGCTCGCGCGCCGCTCCTTTCTGCATGAATCATCATCGCATTACTCTCGCTCTCGGCCCGGTGTGTGAATGAATAAACGAGTTTTTCAAACCCGTTCCCCGGCCTCTCTCCCTCCCTCCCTCCTCTTTCCGCCCTCGTGCTTCGTTAATTTAGCAAGTGCCTCGTGTAAACTGGACCACTTTTGACGGGGTGCCGTGTCGCTGGTCGTTTCTTTTTTTCTTCTTTTTCTCGAGAGCGCGCCCGATTAGCAGTCGAGCGAGCTTTTCCTTTTCTCGGGAGGGGGGCAGTGATGTTTGGAAGATTAGGCGATTAATGCCGGAGCTACTTACGTCGGAGGCGCGCGCGGCAAATAGGGATTGTTTTTTCAATTTAAGGGCTTGTTTTCGATCGCGGTGGGATATATGTTGTCGTGCAACGGGGGATTAATGGAGGCACACACCAGCTGCCCCGCTCGACTCGATTCCGTCGCGTGTTCAGCCGCGTGAGTGATTACTTTGACAAAATTCATTAGCATGTTAAAGAGCGGAGGAGACGGTATTTACAAATCAGTTATTAAAATTCATAAACGCTCCTCTCGCAAATATTCGTCTCTGACAAGGCGTCTTTATTAAATATACGAATGTTTGACTTAGAAATGCTGTCTCAGCGGCGCGCGGTAATTTATGCGCGATCCGCACTTTTATCGAACGAGAACTGAAATGCCTTTGGGAGAGAAGAGGCGTCCCGGGCGAAGAAATTTCCTTATAATTAGCCAAACGCGTCCCGGCACGATGTAAGCAAGGTCGGGAGGGATCTCGTCTGAATAAATAAAGCCCACACGGCGATTCATCTTGTAGGTGAAATTGCACTCAACGGGAGAGTATCCTCCCATGATGCTCCATCACTGTCGCGCCTGTCATCTACATACAAACGGGCGCGCTTTGCCGCGGGTAAAAACGTGCTCTCTCTCTCTCTCTCTCTGTCGCTCGTCGTGCGTAAGCACAAAAAGCCAGAGGAGGAAGACAATGCGCCTGCGCGTATAATCGAGGTAAAAGCCGGATCCGGCGACAAAGGACAAAAAGGATATGCGTCGGAGGCAGCCCATCGGCACTCGACAGGGAGTCCCGAGGAGCAACAGACGCCCGCAACGGTACAATCCGCCTCTCTCTCTCTCCCGCTTCTTCTTCTTCCTCCTTATTCCTAGTCTCTCGTTTCTTTCTCTGTTTTTCTCCGCGTTTCCTCGCGCGCGCGCGGCCTGATTTCCTGACCCACTGCCGGCGAGACAGAGTCCTCTCTTTTAATCTAGGCGGACGCCTACGCCGGAGCTACTCTCTCTCCTAAGGCTGCTGGATTCGATTATGGATATCGTGGATATTAGAGGGCGAGGAGTTATGCTTCCCGATGCGAGTTTCGCTTTATTGTAGATAAAGGCGTCGATCGTTGCTTCGCTCCGAGATAGCGCGAAACCTCCAACTTATTTAGATTCGAACGGGTGTAGGTGCTTTCTCCCGGTGAGACGTGAAATGTTGTTGAAGTTCGGGATTATGGAGTATTGGAAAAATTCTGTTAAAGTTTCAAATAAAGTTAGCCGATTGCAGTAAATCTTAAATATCGAAAATTTTGTTGAAGGGCTGCCTTATTGATGCGAAACAGCTACATTCATAGTTATCGCGTGTTATCGGCGGTAAATTTTTATCGCACTTCCTCGTTTTTTTCAAATATTTAATCAATTTAAACTCTTCTTTGTTTACACTTGAAATATTCAAGAAGTCAAATTAAGATACGTATTACAAATGCTTTACAAACGTTCATTTACATCTACATCTCTTGTTATATTTATTGCAGCAATACAGGTTATTCTTCAGAAGCAGAAGCACATTTCTTTTTCAGGCGACAAAAAAGGAGAGTAAAGACCGACGTCCGTTTCCTCGACAAAAAATGTGCCAAAGCGCCGCCGTCGAATCTCTCTCTCTCTCTCTCTTTGCTCAGCGGGTGCAAAAAAATGTAGACACCGAACGAACACGCGAATTAATTCTCCTTTCTTCAACTTAAATCAGCCCCACTCAGCCTTTATTCGCCCCGACGAGGCTTTTTCCTCCCTATACACACCGCTCATTTTTATCCTTTTGTTCTTGGTCCTCTCGCTGCCCATCCATTTCTTCCCACCGTCGCGTATTTATCTCTCTTTCCTTCTTCCCCCCCCCCCACCCCCCTTTTTCATCCGAGCGCACACAGCTCCCACTCTTTTCTTGTAATTCAATCGGTACGATTTTTTGTGTCGCCCCGGTCGCTCTTTCCTTTCGGTGCACTCGAATTCCCTCACATTTATTATCGTTCCGACCCACTTTCAACCTGCTACCGCTGCCGCCGCCGCCGCCGCCGCTGCTGCTGCTTCTGCTACGAGCAAAGCGAAAAACTTGATAAATTTCGAGGAATAAAAGTATTCGCGAGAGAGAGGGGAACTCGTTCGAGATTAAAGTTGCTCCTTCGCAGGCTGATCAGTAGGAGAAATTTCACGGCGATTTCTTATGCCGTCGCCACTCCTCCGTAAACAATGCGTAAAAACCTACCGTCTTCATATATATATGCGTATATACGTTTCGTAAAATATGCTATTTGCTTTTATAAAGTGTGATTCACGCGAAGCTGCGCTTAATTTATACGGTTCGCCGCGGAACACATTCTCTTGCAAATGCAAATTATAACGTTGCACACACTGCCTTACGGTGTATCTGTGCTTGCACGCGTGTTTACTCGCTGTAACCTTGAAGCGGATTTATTAGTAAAATATTAATTGATAAATTAGCAACATTAAGATATCGCGTGAAAAACGGTTATACGAGCGATCTTGAGAATAACCTCGAAAGTAGGTTACGTTGAGCGCAAGAAATTAGTCTTCCTCGATTGACTTTGGGAAAATTGCAGCAATGTTGTAAAGATATTTTACTATTATTACAATGCTGGAGAGCCGTAATTCAAGAGGTGTTGAAATTTGGAAAGAAATTAAGATAAATTTCGAAGGAAAATTCTGAAAAACGATCCACTTCATTCGGAGGAAGGAACGAGCTATTCTTCTTAGCCTTTAACTACTTTATTGGCCGTTTTTACGATCAAATTTCCAAAATCGGCGCATAAAAACTGTAAACTTAATTTTCCCATTTGCTTGATCTACGACAAGCCATAAATTACCGCGGAGTTCTGCTCGAATTACTAGACGGGTGATTTTCAATTTTCGCAGCCGAAGGTTGCCTCCCCCTCCTCTCCACTCCTTTCTCTCCCTCGCATACAAATGCAAAGAGGAGAGAGAGAGAGGAGCGCGCCGTGAAAAATCAGCATCACAAAGACTTCCTGCAGCAGATTTACGGTGCCGCGAGAGAGAGAGAGAGAGCTGCGGGTCCTTTTCATATAAGTTACGCGGAAAAGCCTCTCTCGGCGCGCGCGAGAGTTTTCCGGCATTCACGATGGGCCGCTCTTTATACTACCCCGGAATCACCGCGCGCATTTTTCCCCTCTCGCTTTTTTATACCGGATTTACGCTTTTTCGATTTGTAACAATTACGCGGGGCCGCGATGTTTTTTTTTTGTCCCGAGTTTAGAGCCTTTTTTCGCGATGCTCGCGGAGGAGATGCTCCGTGAAACGTTTCGAGGACCCGTATAGAGAGGCATTTTTTTGCGCGGCGGTTTTGTGGATTTTAATGACGCGGTGCAAACTTTTTTTAGGACCCCGGGAAATAGTTCGCCTTTTACGCTTTAGAAAAATGTTTTTCAGTCGGAAGAGGGCAAACAATTTACACTGGATTTAAAAAAAAATATATATATTTATCCATCCCGTCGACGGCTCATCCGAAACTGTAAATTCTCACATAAACAAGCGTAGAATTCGCCGTTTCGCGTAGCGCGTCGCGTAAAAGGATTTCCCAAGAAGGTGGAGGAGCTTTCGCTTCGGGTCGCGAAATCTAAAGTTTCGGCGGCGGCGGCGGCAGCTTCCGCGACCGGACAAACTTGGCTCGTCCACGCCCCCCGACGGGCTCTTCCGCGCCCCCGGAGCTCGCGATAATAAACAAAACGAAACGACCTTCCAAACGCGGATTTGCATCTGAATGGCCGGCACTTGGAACTTCTCGGCCACATACGCGCTTCGAGGAAACGCGTTCTTAGAAATTACCGCGCGCGCAAACTTTGGAATATCAGATTGTTTAGCTTACTGCCGCCCGCCGCCGCCGTGCTGCTAACGTCGTATTGTCGCGCTAATTATACGTTTGTCCTGGAATTTAAAATATTTATGTACGGAGAAAACGGGGACCTTGTTACTCTTGTGCTTTTAACGTCGATTAGCACCTCTGTAAAAGCGAGCGTTACGGAATATATATTTTTTTTCAAACATCGGTAAACGCACATAGAGGGGCTTTCCAGCGCGAGCCCGTTAATAAAGACGTTACCACTCCCCCGTGACAATGGCGCTGAAAAAGCTGCCGACGGAGTATTTTTTTTTTCGCTCTCGGGAATCAATGATGCTTGGATCCCGCTGATTATCCTCGAAAAGGGCCAGACGTCACGCGTCGGCAGGATTTCCGCGTCGCGCACTGCAAATAACGGTCATAACCGGCGAGAGAGAGAGAGAGAGAGAAAGAAGCCAGGCAGCGGCTCGGAACGTCGCGATCCGATGACCCGCGGAGAGCGGCGCGGCCAATATTTGCCCATTGTTCTCTCCGCCCGATGACTCCGGAAAAATAAAAAAAAAAAAAAAAGAGTTTTCGCCTTGCGCTCGCGGGACGATTCAGATGCAAATCCGCGGGGCTTGACGAAACTCACGTTTTCGCGGGAGAGGAAGAATGCCCCGAGAGTCGCGGCGGTGTGCGGCTCCCTGAGTTTGCGGCGGCGACGACGACGACTGTGGAAGTCGCGCGCTCGCGTCTCTCGCGCAAAGTTTTGATTTTCGCGACAATGCCGCCGCCGCCTCGGTGCAGCTGACTTGCGCGCGAGTTGGCTGCGGCTCGCAGTTGTAATGTTTAACTTGCGAGTAACTTAATTTTCAATTCTGGGCGGGACACGGCGAAAAGGGCTGTTTTCGAGTTTAAGTGGAGTTTTTGATAATGCCGCAGGCGTTAATGTAATGGAGCTTTGTGAATAATTGCTCGGATGTAAACGTTAACTTTTAATTTCGCGGAAAACAGGGGACTCTGTAACAAAAGCGATGATCAAACATTGAAGACTTTATGCAACAATAAATTATTGGATTAACAATTATTTACCTCTTAAAACCCATAAGTCAATCGCTCATCGCTCCGTCCCCGTGAATGGGAAAAAAGTCGAAGCTTCGCAGCGTGCTTGCGACAAAAATAAAGCGGAAAAAGGAACAGAAGAACCGGCCCAAACAGTTATGCATCTCGCGAGCGCTTACAAAGAAGCCGCTCGAGCGATTTTTCCGAGCGCTTAAATACGCTCACGGCGAATAATTTACTTTGCCGTTTATAAATCTCTCTCTCTTTCCCTTCCCCCTTCACGCCCGAATACGCCCCGTCTTTCTCTGCATTATAGTCGATCGAGCGGCGGGAGAGAGAGAGAGTGGAAATCGCTTATTACTGAAGAGTTTCGCGCCGCTCGAGCTTTTCTTCGTCTTCCCGTTAGTCGATCCCGGTAGTCGCTTATAGAAAACGCAGTAAAGCGAGGGAAGACGGTGTCGGCTATTTGCTTATAAAGAGTAATGAAAAGAGCTCCGGTTGACGTTGTAAGATCGTGACGTCGTTATATACATATATATATTTAGCTCGATGCCTGCTTTCGGATTGGCGAGGCGAAAATTTGATTGGAAAGCTACTCGCTGCCTGATAATGCATTGTTAAAGAGGCCTGAAAAACTACAGACATCTCAATAAACGGCGTAGGTAGCGGAATAATGGGGCATTACGGCGAAATAACTCCTTTAACGGGCGCAATTTACATCCCCTCAAACGACCACGTGATTACCGCAATTTTCAATTTTCTTACAGCGCTGGATAAATCCTAGTTAAAGACCGCAAAAAAACTCGATGCAGCGTACTAAAATCTGTTTTTGCAAATGATTAGGGAAGATTCAATCAAAATCAGGTAGATATTATTATTATTATTATTTATAAGTAATATTTCCGTTACGTGTTTAGTTACGTTACGTAACTATTGTGTTTATGCAATTATTAACTTATAATAAAAATTTTTTTTAAAATTATGCTTTAAAATTTTAATTTAGCGCATACATTTTTGTTCAAGCTTGCGCGAAATCAAGTTTTGTACACGAGTTTCAAAAATTTATTAAATTTTTTCAACAACGAGTTACATCGACTTTTCAACCGAGCAACTTCTTCCGGTCAGCGCTTTTTTTTTTAGACGCGCCACTAAAATGAAATCTAACCAGCGAAAAGCCGAATTTTCGCCGGTTTTCAAAACGCAAAGAAAACGCCATCAATCTAGCTTCAAAGGCCGCGGCTCTTTTCCGTAAAAAAAAAAGAAAAAAAGAAGACGGACAGGCGGGAGCGCGAGCGGTCAGATTGCCTTTATCGTCAGTTTCGCTCTACATAATTTTTTACGCGCGGCGAACGACGGCGACGTCGAGCGGCGATATAGCCTGCGCACACATACCGCCAAGGCGCGCGCGGAGTTTCGAAGCCCCGTAACGAGGTCGTCGCCTATCGCTATTCATTTTTTTAACGCCCCGCCAACCTCAATATCACCCTAATGGTGTTTGCATGTACTGCTATGCCGGGAGAGCCCTGCTTTTATCTGTACTTTTTTTTTTCTTTAATAATGACGAAACTGCGGGTGCCTCGATTGTTGTTGCGTTATGTATACTTACGCGAGAAAGGGGAGCGTCGAAAGAGAGATTGCTCGCTTTAGTACGTACCTGAAACAAAGAAAGAGAAAGATTGTAATCTCTTTTAACCGCAGATAATAGTATTATTTTTAAGGTAGAAATTGACTGTAAGTTCCGGCCCGATTTTAGCGTAAAAGCGGGAGTCCAGTAAGGTAGAAAAAAATAATCAGCGGATAAACCCCGAGAGCATCGCGACGCGCTCGAATCGTTCAGAATTCTCACGCAAGAAGAAAAAAAGTGGCGAGCGCAACAGCAACAACAACAACAGAAGCGAGCAATTCTCTCATCGCCTATCCTTAACGGAAAAGCCGCGGCGCTCGGCAATAAATCATAAGGAGAGCAGCGAAATCGCAGCCGCTCTCCTTGCGGTAGCCCCGGCAGCACGAACAAATTTGCCTGTAAACGCGTGGTTAGAAGCCGTAAAGCACGGCGCAGTCCGATCGGGAGGAGCTGATAAGGCGACCTGCCGGCGCAGATAAGGCGGGAATTCCCCCGCCGCCGCCGCCGCTGCATCGGGAAATATGTCAAAGCGAGCGGCGCGCGAGCTTCGGGGAGAGAGAGAGAGAAAAACGGCGGAGCTCGCGGAAAGCCTAATTGTGCTCCGCTTCGCTCGGCGCGCTACCGGTTTTTCAGATTCGCCGATAAGGGCGCCGTCGGTTTTGCCCCGATGTGCCCCGAGCAGGAAGTTGATTTGGCGGACGGATTGCGGGGTGAAAAGGCTGCCTATGAATTGAGTGCTTTCATCGCGCGAACCGAGTGTAAACGTATAAAGTTATTTTGTCGAGGGAAGCAAGTCTTTAGTAAGGATAAATAAATAAATTTCAAAACTACGAGGGGATTTCGCAATTTGATTTAGCAAGCAATCACATTCAGCATTGAGAGACTTTATATACTACTTCCGGTGTTATAACTTTTCTAACGAACCCGCGAGAGAGAGAGAGAGATATCTAATTTACTACTTCATCAACACTCGCCTCGTAAAGCGAATTAAAAAAGTAAAATTCTCCGTAAATAAGCTCTCTCTCTCTACCCTTTAACGACATTCTCCCGGCCGCGGCAATATAAATACAAGCATCGATAGCATTGTTTTGCTCTCGCGGCTCTCTAATGCACCGTTGCTACCGCCTCGGTGCATTATGTGCTCTTATAAAGCGAAGAAAAGGCGAAAGAGAGTCGCGCCGATCGCTCCCACGGTTATGGGCCGCCCGATGAGTCGGGAGTTTCAGCTCCGTGGCCGGCAGAAGAAGAAGAGGAGCTGGAGGAGGAGGAGGAAGAGGAGAGGCGATAGCGCCCCTCGCCGCTATGAAAGCCGGTGTTTTAGAGTAGAGAGAGGATAGTGGCGCTCGCCGCTTCCGGTAATCGGGACAAAAAACCGCCCGATGGCACTTAACTTTTGCCTATCAGTCGGCATTTTTTTTTTCCCCCGGGCCCCCTTTTGAATGATCACGTTAGGTTCCGAGCAAAAACGCTACCCAGGCCATAGATTCTCATTATTTGCTGAATGAGTTTGACGATCGATGCTTGAGAAACGACGCTTGGGTTATTATGTAAGGAGGGGGGGGGGGGGAAACGGGAGCTTGACAATTAAACTTCAACTTCAGTCTTTTACCCGTACACCAAAAAGAGTTAAACGTGTGTAATTAGTTTGTCCTGCTGGTTTATTTTCCTTCGACTCTAATAGTCGCTATTAACGTTAATAATGATCGAATATGAGGCGCCCATTTCGCCTTACCGATTTCATCATCGCATTTATAAGTATTTAAAATAGATACTTCAGTTACGTCCATTATGATATTGTGTTTCATTTCAATTTAAAAGATATTTTTAATATTCTATATCCTATTACATAAAAAGCTTTGCGTTTTAGCTCTTATTCTACTGTAAGCTCTTAAACATGGAGGGATATTAATTTACAAGTCATACTTTCTTTTTCTTTAATATTACCGTCAAAGTAACCTGTATTGTTGATCCACAGCAGTGTACGCTTACGTTATAAATGAATATTAAAGAGAAGAAAGTGTTTCCAATACAGTTACAAATTTGTATAAATTCATCACTTCGGCAAGTGTGATTAATATTCTATCGCGAACGGTTAATCATCGGAATTAGGTTGAAAATCTCCAGATCTCCTCTCTATCCATAACAAAGTACGCGTTACGCCGGAGCCAAGTGTGCGTTCATTTATTTTGGACCGCGCGAGGAACTTTCAAGCTCTCTCTCTCGCATACTTCGTTGATCCCAGATACAAACACCTATTTATCACGGTGCTTTTGAGATGGCCCGATAAGTTTAATGATTTTATAAATACATATTTATGTATGTATTACAGTTATGATTATCTTTCACTACAATCGCCGAGAAGTTATTGCTTCGGCATTCATACACTTTATCCCCGGCGATCTGTTCGCAAAATAATAGCCATTGATAAAAACGTTTAGCCGATAAAATACCGAATCTCATTTCGAGCATAACGTCGAGCATTGGAATCTGCATTTTTCCCCCTAAACAATTATACAATAGCGCATTCCCAGCCGGACGAAACGACATTCGCTACAAACGATATCCGACCCTGCAATATAAAATTGAAAAAAATATATCGATCGATAATTTGTCCTGAAAAATAGTATTTGTGCGCGCGCACATCAAGCCGCGATCCCATATTCCGAAGCCCGCGGGAACACACCGCTGGCTCGGATAATAATGTGTTTTCTCATGAGCCGCGGCGATGCGAGCGCGAACGCGAAGAGCGGAGATGGAGAAGAAGAAGAAGAGGACCTTTGTTGAAGTCGACAGCCGAGCAATCAATCAAAAGATTCGCTCGCCTGCGCGTTCGGGACAGGTGTCGAAGATCGATTCGTCTCGATTGCACAGCGTTATACCCACGGTAGTCGTCTTGCGCGTACGATTGTTCGATCCCCTCTTCAGGTACGAAATACAAAGTATACACTCCTCCGCGACCGAATAAACGAAGAAAGAAAGAATAAAAAGAGTGCCGAGGCACGAAAATTTTTCAATGCGCCGATATCCATAAACAGTTTCGGCGAACGGTCTCAACGCATGATCGAGCACTGATTAAGCAGCCGAGAGAGAGAGAGAGAGACTCTCATCGCGCGGAGGGGGCGATTCGCTCGCTAACTTTAACGGTAGGGGATCGCCGGAGAGAGAGCTTCCACTGCCGGCTTCCTGAACCGAAGACAAGCGCGACGACGCTCGTCTTTGTTTCATTGCACCGGACCCGCGCGCGCGCGCGCGGCGACCGTGGGAGAGGCGCCTCTCCGCGAGAGAGCCGCGAGAGAGAGATGATCCGCGGCGGCGTCGGTAATATCCCCCCGCTGGCGCAAGCGAGGCTCTCCTTCGCGGCTATTTTATAACCGGCGGCGATTTTCCGTGAAATCGGCCGAGATTAAGGATTTTTCGCTCGAGGGTGCAGAGGCGAGAGACCGCGAAAAAAACTGAGGCTCCTCCGCGGCTGAGTGTGACTTTTTCCCGTCGCCGTCGAGGCGAGGATTTGTAATCAACGAAACGCGGCTTCTTCTTCGTTGAGACCATTACATTAATGTAGCATTTTTTTTTTTGGTTTGAAGGTTAGACTGAAATGAACCAGAGATCTTATTGACTGACGGTTATTTGCTTTCGCGAGAGAGATAACGAAATGTTCATTTTTGGGCGCTGCAGCGAAGTGAAAGCTGTCAAGCTCAAAACTGACTAAAAATTGATTAAACGTCCGTTTCAACCGTCAAGTTATTCATTTGTCAAGGCGTATAAAAAAAAAAAAAGTAATTAAAATCTAAGCGAACGGCAGCGGTTAAGTTTACAGAAACTGAATTAACGACGTCGGGCGACGCGGGGCGAGAGGAGCGAGTATAATTCAGGCGTCGGACGCAGTCACTCACAGAGACGCGCCTGCAAGATAAACGCGATGCCTCTTTCCGCGAGAGAGAGAGAGAGAGAGTGAGTGCAATCGGCGCGGCTTCATTATCAAGATCAGCAGCGACGGCGACGTCGCCGACAGTGAAATTACCAAGTGTGTCAGCGCCGCTTCCCTCCTGTATACCTCTGCGCCGCTCTCGCTTCCCCCTCGCCGCTGCTCCCGATATCTCGCTGACGGGCTTCGAGCGATTCTATCCATAATTTCCACTCCGCGAGCGATGCCTTTGTTAACGAATCTATTTCGGGCGGCTTTTTAATTAATTCGTCTCCTCGGTGCCGTTTTATCTTTTTATTGGGAAAGCTATTCCTGGGTAACGCCTAAAAGTCTAGCAAATATACCGTTTTCAAGGAGATGAAAAAAATTTCGCACTTTATCGCCCCCCGCAAGAGATTTCCTCGAAACAGGCAAAATTTTTTCGCAAAATACGAGCGGGAACACGGCGAAAGAAAGCCGCCGCCGCAGCATCAGCACAAAGGTAGACGCAGACGAAGACGGACGCCGAGTGAAAAGCAGAGGAGAAAGAGAGCGAGAGGGAGGAATGGCTGGGAGGCAGACAAGCAGCAGCAGCAGCAGCAGCAGCAAGTGAGGCGGTGGCAGTGCACTATCTGGAGGTCTTAAAGCCTCCTCCCGCAGCCGCACTTACACACGTACACACAGACTGCACCGAGAGAGAGAGAGAGAGAGAGAACGTTCCGCGAGGCGAAGTAAAGTAGACAAGCCGCCGCCACCGTTGCGGTCTAATCTCGACGACGATAATGAGTCACCCTTGGGTTTAATTAGAAGTCGCTCGTCGCGTAAACGCGCCGATTCGTTAAGCTGTCGCCGCGGTTTTTTTTTTTTTTTTTTCCGGTCGACGTCAAAAGAGTCCTCAGTTTTTATCAGACCCGTCAAGAAATACTTGTCTAAATACGCTTCCACCGCCGCAAAGTGGGCAAATGTTCTCTTCGAATTTTCCAAAGATTAATTCTATCTTCAGAATATTCGAAGAGAGCATTTGCCCGCTTTGCGGCGGTGGAAGCGTATTTAGACAAGTATTTCTTGATGAGTCTGATAAAAGCTGAGGACTCTTTTGACGTCGACTGAAAATGCATAGCGAATCGGCGCGTTTATTCTTTGCGAAATATTTTTGTTTACCTTTTAACCTTAACTGGGGGTTGCAAACATTGTCATTTATAGTTATTTATCTATTAGTTTATAGATTCGGATTGATCGCACGCTTTAGGATTGCCAAAGTTCGGCAAACATTTTGTTTAAGATTGTTTTTTTTTAAAATTTGTATTCTCGAAACTTTCCGAGAGCACTATTCGCGATGAAGAATCGCAGCTTTTATCGAAAAAGCGAAACAGCAACAATCCAAAATAAAGTTGCGAAGCCCGTTGATTCTCGTACAGCTTGATTCGTTACACAAAAATAGATTTCAGAAAGTGCACTTTGAAAAAGTCTTTTCTCAACAAAGTTTAACGTGCTCTACATCGAAGCAGCAAAATGGCTCTGTGCATATACACGTTTTTATCACCTCGCATTTAATACCAGAGAGCATTGAAAAATACCATTTTCTCAACATCACTCGTTAAAGTGCCGCTAAACTAATTATCACGCCGTCGCAAACGCTCAGCCGATCCTTTCAAGTTCCCAAATCCGAGAGTCCCGACAATAAATCCACCTCAAACCTCCCCGGGGCCGTAAACAAAATTAATTACTAAAATGCCTGCAACCATATTCCGAAATACTCGCCTTACAAAAAGGGGCGCGCGCGAGAGATGACGGAAAGCGAGAGCGCGCGTCGCGACTCCAGAATGTAAATGTAGCGCGGAGCGCGCCGAGGAATGCCTTCGTACCACCTCGGGGACGCGTCTCCGGTTCGCGAGCGAAAATACCAGCCGCGGAATATGCATAATGCCGCCCCGCGACTCTCCCCCCCCCCGCGCACACTTGACGAAGGAAATGGAGCATTTGCGGGGAAACTCGTCGGGATGTATTGCATCAACTCGGCCCCCGATGCCGGCGACGACGCGCGCCGCTTTGTAATTAATTAAAAATTTTCCGCGAGTTTCTAAATCTCCGCCGAGCGGCGCGCTTTCGAAAACTAATTACAATGGCGCTCCGGAGAAGTTAATAACTGGGAATGAGTTTTCAGCTTTTATTGCTGCCGGCCGCTTCGCGTTGTCTTCGCTCTCGAGGAATTATGAATTTTAATCGCAATTATTTTCGTGTAAAAGTCGTTTTTGCAACGAGTTTGCTTTTATTAGTGCGTTCTTAAAAAATTGGAGATCAGGCATAATTTGTATCCTTCAAATCAATGGTTTTATGGCTATTTTACGTCTTTCATTATTATTTAACGATAAGAAAAACGAAGATTTATTAGAATAATTCTTGCAGATATAATAATGAGAAAATATTTTTATCGGTAACGTACTAAATTGACTAAAAAGCTTACGGCACTAAAATAAAATCTCAGAACGCGCATTAAATAGCCCATTTAAAGCTCAACATCTCCGCTCGAAACAATAACTAACCCGAAGTAGGAAGCAACACGAGTCTGGCTCCCAAATGACTCGACTACAGTCGGGTATATCTGGGCGAATTTTTGCGGGAAAAGCGAACTCCGGGGGCGCGGAACTCGGGCAGAAATTAACTCGCGGCCTCTCCCCCCCAAAAGGCGCGCGTATCAACCGACACGTATAACCCACTTACGTAAACTGCGCATAAGTAAAGTCTGTAGTTCATTTTCGCGCCACTGCACAAAGGACGCCGGGCTTTAGCTTTTGCGCTCCTCCGCCGTTTCCCCTACGTTTCTGCGCACGCGCGAACCGCAGAAACTTCGCGCCAAATTGTTTTCGAGTAACGACCGGGAACGCGAGTTGCCGCGTCGATGCTCGCGCGGAATTGAAAAGTTTTTTTTTTTTTTGGACGATCCGATGTGTCAGGCTTTCGGATGTGATGATTGAAATGAAATTTTTAATATTTTAAGATTTTTTTATGTTTTGCGAAAGCAAATAAGCCTGGTTCAATTTCAAAGAGGATTCTCGGAAAATACTCGCTGCTTTTTTTTTTATTGGACAAACTGAGAATATTTTTTTAAAGCAAAGTTAACATTTGTTTTAAGTTTTTAAATGAAAAATTAAGTTCATAATTCGATGGCCAAAGAACCAGACTCAAACATTTAATATGCATTTCAGCATTTTAAACTTTGTCGTCCTAATTTAAAAAATTAATATGCAGCTTTAAAATGCACCATTCGCTTCTAGTTATTTCAAACTGTTCATTACAAGCGAAGCACGAAGTTGGAAAAAGCAGGAAAAATAAAATATCATCCGTTTAAAGCGACAGCCCTTTTGAGTCAGAAATATCTGAAAGTTTAGCTTGAGAGGCACTACTTCGCGAAGCTTGAATCATCTTACTTCTACGACTTCCAATAAGCGGATGTAATGCTCCTCGACAAGGTAAGTGCAACTTCTTCGTTTTAAGCTGCCATTTGACAGAAGAGCTTCTCCCTCCTATATTAAAGAGCCCAAGGAGCCTCTTATTATTCACTGTCGGATTACTTAATATCGAGAACTCGTGCATTTCTCGATGCTCTCGGCGAAACAAGCGATGCGACAATAAAGCCTCTCCTCTCCGCCGGCAAATATTTTTATTAACTCGCGTCTGCTTTTTGCATTAACGGTTAAAAGCGAGATTAAGAGCTTGATTGCGAAAAAAAATGAAAAAAAAAAAAAGTTCCACTGAATTTCAAGAGGACTATAAACAATCGTAAAGGGAATTGTGCCGCGTAAACGCTAATAAACGAAATTGATGATCACGCCTGGCAGGATAAACGAGATCTGCAATTGTTCAATTATACCTCGAGGACTGTAAATCATGCGAATTCGTTTTTGTGTCGCGAATGACGTACGCAGCGCGAAACGGCAACTGCAGCGTTATTTCCGGATTTTTCGTTTTTTTTTTTTTGTTTTAACTCGTGTAATGCTGCGTCTAAATCACTGATGGCTCGCAATTTTTCACAAGAACAAGCATTAATATGAACCGGAGGACTTTTAGCAAAATTGACAAAATGAATGAAAAAAGCTTTATTTTTTCGAAAAATTAAAAATCTTCCGCCTCCGCGAGTTCATTTCGAAAATCATTTTCATTTTCGCTTCTGATTGTTATGTACGTGGAAGCCTTAAATAAACCAGAGCGCAGCCAACGATTCAATAAAAATTGCAATATGTTTCCAATTAGTTTACGTATTTTCGATCATATTCTTTAAGCGCTCGGCTCTTTATTTATGCTCTGATTCTTCCGCTACAAATATTTAAACTATGTCAATGCTTGCTGCCACGACTAATAAAATTCTAGATACTCATGTTATTTGCAATTTCAACAGTCACATTTTTCAATAAAAGCGTTTATCGATTACATTTCATCTTGCTCACTTCGTAACTCTAGAACTCAAATGAGTTTATCTTCCGCAAGCAAACTAGCGAGATCTCGGATCTTTATTCCACATTCCACCTATTACTCGGTTAACCAAAACACTGCTCTCAGTCCACATAAATATTTGAAAGCTCTACCGCGAACTAAACACCTGATCTCCCTCGAAAAGTGATTCAACCCGAGGCCGCGGCTCTAAAACATTTTTCTCGTCCGCGTCTTTATGATCCGAAAAGACTCTCTCTCTCTCTCTCTCTCTCTCTCTCTCCTGCGCGCCCTCTAATCGTAAACCTGAAAACGGTTAGGCTTATACACGGGAAACGCATTAGAAGTTTTTCCAGCGAGAGCGCAGGCGTGATTTCCCGGGGACCTCGTCAGTGGATGCCCTCGTCTTGTTTTCATTAAGGGCGCGAACTCGCGTCCGGTTCGTTAAGGCAGCCCGGAATACTTTGGCTGAAAGTGTATTTGAAGTTTCTCGAGTTTTCGGGATTCCTACGATGTGCGAAATTTTTCAGTTTCTCGAATTGCAATTGTCTCGGGCTCCGTAATTAGGTTAGATTTCTGATACGGGATGCTTGGAAGGAAGGGATGTCATTTTACCAAGGAAGTCTTTTGGATGTGCAATATTATACTTATTCTTTCGACCTAATTCGGTCTGCGGGAATAAATTAGTTTTATTATCCGCAAAACGTTTATTTATCATAATCATTCCAAGATTTCCATGAAAATTAAAAAACTCGGAAAAAAGTGCCCGTCGGCCGCACTAAATCAAAGAAAGTTATTTGTCACTTCAGCGGACTAAATCCCGAAAACGCACAGCGCTCGACTCCTCCCGAAAAAGGAAAGTCGCTCGTGGCTCTCTCGTCGGACGGGGCGCGGGGGCAAAGTGGATTTACGGGATTTGTTATCGCAGCCGGAAAAGCCCCATTCTTCCCCCCGCGGGTCATCCCGGAAACGAGGGGTTAAGACGTTTACTCGTCGGGCCTTTTTACCCCACTTTATTCCGCGCGGCCGGGGCCATTTTTTATACGAGCCGCGGCGGCGGCCGGCGATCATAAAAATTCCGACTACCGGGTAATTTATTATCGCCGAGTCCGCGGACTCGTATATTTCCCGGCCGCGATCATTTGTTTTC
Source organism: Ormyrus rosae (assembly GCA_035047165.1). Lineage (NCBI taxonomy): Eukaryota > Metazoa > Arthropoda > Insecta > Hymenoptera > Ormyridae > Ormyrus > Ormyrus rosae. The sequence goes on from JAWWML010036106.1 coordinate 62,431, forward strand.
GCCGCCTTGATAATCGACTTCCTCGAGTTTCGGCTTGGCCCATTAATTATGTTTTCGGCTCTCGGCGCGCGGGGCCCTTTTTGCTCTCTTCTCGATCCCCCGCGCAATTTTTGATTTCGGTATGGCGATTTATGGCCGCGAGCAAAGTTTCGACGGCTGCCGGATGCTGTCGGCGATTTGTCGGCACGGACGGGGTTCATTCGATCGGTTAAATATTAAGCGAATTACGAAAAATTATATGCGCGTCCGCTGAAATTCGAGTTTCGCTCTGGAGATGTATATATTTCTTGGCCGATGGATGGGAGGATGGATTATTAATTAAAATACGCCAGCTTTCGATTTCAAATCTCCACCAGACTTTTAGAAACAGATGTAAGATAAAGCGGGGGAAGATGCCAGCTTGGGGTAGACGCCACAACGCAAGATTTTCTTTGTTTATCATTATCAGTTTCCTTTCGAGCAGCGTCGAAGCTAGTAGCTCTCGATTTAAAATTTGCAAAAAATTGAAACATCATTCTTCAAGCATTGGTTTGTAATATCGTTAAAAAAAAGACGTTAATTAGATAATTTAATAAACTTTAATAAAACACCACCATTAAAAGGTAAGAAAATAATCTTTTTTAGATTAAATTCATTTTTTTATTTTACAGTCAATTGGGGGAAGATGCCACAAAAAAGGGCGGGGTAAGATGCCACCGACTATTTATTATCTTTTTGTTAAAAAACATTAAAAGTATTTATTGAGAGAAAAAAATAATTTATTGTAATTACATTTTCAAGTTTAATATATTTTAAATCTTGTTTGTAAGTATGTGGCATCTTCCCCACCAGTGCGGGAAAGATGCCACTTTCACGTCATAAATTTAAATTATTATTAATTATCAATTAATGGAATTTTTTTCAAAGAATTGTTATGTATTTATTAGTTTATTGTGTAATTTGTATAATTCAGTTATAAAAATGTTAATTCATTAATTTTTGAAATATTTATTTCACTTTTTTCCTCAAGTATGGCATCTTCCCCCGCTTTACCTTGATTTCTTTACTCCTGGCGAATTGAATCCATCATTAGTCGATCGAAATCAGCAGCCTGTTTTTCTCTCGTGGATCGAAAAGTTGAAAGTTCGTTCTCGCGCGAGAGAGAGAGAGAGAGAGACAGAGAGGGAGGCACGGGAAGTGAGTTGGCAAAACCGGTCGCAACAATGAACTATCCGGGCGATTACGCCCGTCGCGCCACGGCCTTTTACGCTTGTTAATAGCCGCGACGACGGCGGCGGCGGCGGCGGCTGCGAAGTTTCGGGGGTGAGTTAATTTGCGCGAACTTTCCGCAAACTCGAGCGATACTGCACGGAGCGAGAGCGAATTACGAATATTAGAGGCAGGCAGAGAAAGACGGCCGAATTAAAAGCGAGAGCTTGCGGCCTTTTAATGAGTTCGAGAGCGGCGGGGCGACTGAAAAAAAAAATGCCGCTTAAAATTCATGGAAACTAAAGGCGCGTCGTACCTTTCGTAAATAGGGAATAAAGGAATAGACGGCGATGACGCGGCAAACTTCAGGAACGCGGAGAGGCTCATGATTACAAACGAGGTGGCGCGTTGTGTGTCGCGAAATACTGCATATTTGTTTCGGCGCGTCTTCCTCGTATTCTTTACCTCCTCCGCCTATTCTTTTTTGGGCTGCTCTCTGGCACTCAACCCCCTTTTTCTCGAGAGCTCGAGCTACGTCCTTGTGTTGTAGGAAAATATTTGCTGCGAGCTTCAGTTAATTAAAAGCTTGCGCCGCCGTTATACAATATAATAAAATTGTACAATAAGTTAACCTAATTAAAAATGGGAGTAATTAATTAAAAAACGGAAAATGCAGTGTGGGGAGGTATTTTACTTCGGTAAGCGGAGAGGATATACCTAAACAATAAATTTTTAGTTCTGAAATTTAAAATTAAATTTAATGCGGGGAGATAAATAACCGCATAATGTCGCGTAACTCCGCGATGAATTCCATGAATAATACCGGCACATTTCCCCGGCCCTCTCTCTTTATACTCGTGAAATCGCAAAATTTTAACCTCTCGCACTCGAGTTTAGAAAATTTGAATTTCAAATCTACCCGCAGGAGAGAGCGTCGAATGGACGCGCAGTTTTCCAAAGTGAAAAAATTACTAGCAATCGATTTTTCGCCGACGAATTAATAATCCCCCGTGAAAAATTACATCATTTTTACGCGCACTCGAACTTGCAAAGTTTTTCAACTCTATCGTTCGCTTTTAAAACTAATGCCGATTTTCCAATTTTTTTCTTCCAGACTGAAAGCAGAGCACAACAAAAGTTCCATAAATATAGCAAATGACAAACAGCGCAGTTTTGCTTTCCTCCATTTGACAAAGACGGAGGATATCGCGTTACAAATGGCGTAATCCAATAATGTTACTCCTCCGAAAAGGGAAATAATGAACTTTTGAACTCCACCGTAACGCGAGAATCTTCCCTCAAGAGTAAAAGTAAATCGCCGCGTAAACACCGTAAGTAAATGTAAGCAGGGAAATGCCGCGGGAAAGTAATGTCCAAAAATGCATTCCCACGCAAAGTAGGAGAAAAGGGTAGAAATAAAAGCCGCGGCGGCGGCGGTCTGCCCGTGAATAACTTGGCCCCTCTCTCCCGCGCGCGCGCGCGCGAACGCACTCGCAATAAACTTTGTTTATAACGCAATTGCACCGGCCGGACCCCCTCCGCGGAAGTTTATATTCCAGCGTTCCAGGCCACAAGGCGTTTCATTTAAAGCGCGTTACGACGACGGCGGCGCGGCGCCGCGTTCGGCGGTGGTGGCCCTTTTTAATCGGATTATCGGATATCTTTTTAATTGAATTACACCGGACGGTTTTAGCGCATTATGCGCGTTAATCCCCTGGACTTAGAGTTTAGCGCGGTGGTATTGATAAGCATTGGCTTACTGGATTATGGAAGCCCATTGCGACCGCGTCAATTATCCGCGGGACCTTTAGAAAACAAACTGTTACCTCGCTCGATTAGGGAAGCGGAGTTTGCCAGACTTACGCCGTAGGTAGCTTCTGGCACTTTATTATTATGCATTAAATTAGCGCCTTTATCGACGGCACATATTTCGAGGGATATATCCGCTTGCAATCATTAGCGAGCTTAGCAAGTTTTTAGGAGGCTGCTCCCGTTGGGGATTCCCTTCTTATATCAATGATTTCATTAGGGGAAGACAGTTTTCCGTCGTCATTGATCTTTCTTTTCTAACTCCATCGAGGATTTTTAAACTCTAACTTTTGTGCCCAGATCCTCAAATCCAGGAACGTTGCTCCTTTCTTTTCAGCGCGCAAAAGCGGATAAACGCACAAAGCGCACCGATAGCTCGGCCATCCAACGCAGCAGGGACGCGGGCAATGCGTCTCGAAATCTCGAGCAGCGTTGAAAGGGGCGTAGGTCCCGGGGTAAACGCTTGGAATTAGGATCGATCGGTATTAATTAGACTAAACAAGACTGGCAACTGGCTCTCCTCCCCCGTCGGTTTCCCCCGGAGCAGCAGCGGCAGCGGCGGCAGCAGCGCTATCTCGCAGGACGTGTAGTGGCAGTTGGCTCGGACTGACCCACAAAGCTAATTCTCATGCCGGGTTCGCCGTCACCCCGTATTTACCCGTGGTAAACTCATCGCCGGTGTCGAGCGACACGAGAGGCGAATCTTCTCTCCATCGCTACTACACGCTGCAATCTAGCGCCGCCGCCGCCGAGAGGGAGAGAGGGGAAGAGAGAGAGAGTCGGCTGCCGCTGTTATCTAGATGCAACCTCGACTCTGCAGCGTGATCCCTACGGACGAGACGTACGTACACGGCGTGTATACACGCGCGAGCGCAGGCTACTATCGCGGCCAGAGATGTTTCTTTCGCGCACCGAGGAGAGAGAGAGAGAGAGAGAGAAACCCGGGACTATCTATCTCCGCGGATCGTTGCCGCGACGACACGCCGGCTTACAGCCTTTCAGGAGTGGCTACCGGCAGATAAGCCCGAAAACGTCATTATCCTATTCCCCCAATATTTACCGCCGTTTCCGGAATGACGGGGAGCGAACGACCCTCTCGTCTCGCTCATTTTCCTTATTTACGCGCGCTGTAAATTCCAATCTGCGGCCGTAATGATTAAGCTAAAAGTCGATGCTCTTATTGGAAGCTGTGCTCGAGAGCGTGTAAGAGCATCCACGAGCCTTGTCGTGCAGTAACGCTTTATCTGCGATCGAGTGACATGTCGTATACACGATTCACGCGGCGTACACACACACACATACACAGCCGGGGCCTCCGCTCATTGCCCGGAGCTCGCAAATGATCTCTCTCTCTCTCTCTCCTCTGGCCCTTTGATGAGTTTGCCAAATATATACTTTATCTGGGTTAAGTGACGCGGCGAACACGTTTTCGACGCTACTTTATCAAGCGAGAGAGGCCCCGGCGAGGAGCCGAGGGGCCACCATTAACATTGTCCGCGCACGGCTTGTGTACCGAGATGTTATCGGAGTGGTAATATCGCGACACTGGACATCTTGCGTCATTTAATTAATTAGACGATCTATGGGGCTCTATTGATACAGTTCCGTCAGACCGACTGGGGTGTTTTTAAACTGAAACTGGTTCTCTTTCTGGTATCTCCGAGCTTGTCATTAGATGAAATAGCTTCCGATAGAAAGTTGAAGTACGCTTTTAGCCGGTTTATTCAGCTGTTTTTTGCAAATTATGCAAACGAAGCTCGTCGTGCTCTCAGGCTGTCACGAGTCGTACGTCTCAAAGATCATCGATTTAATATCTAAACATTAGCATTCCAGAAAAAGAATGAGCTCGAACGACGGTTTATCCACCATAAAAACGAGCGAAGCGTCCAACTGTTGGTTTAATTAAGCAACCGCAGCGCGGCAACGCCGTTCGCTCTCAAAGTGCCTCTCCGAGGGCCATCCATCGCCTAAGCAGCCCTCGACACGTTGGGAGCAGCCCTCGAAGGTCGGGCTGCCGGCGCCGATAAGTCATCCCACGGCTGATAATGGACGCCGTGTTCCAGTCGAATAATTACTCGGCGCTTGACGCGCATATCAATGGGGGGCCGCGTTGCCACCTATATGCGCCGTTAGCGACGTTTCCATGGAAGCGGGACTCTGTCGCCGACACCACCCAGGAATAGCGTAATATCGATTCGCCCTTTTTCTCCCTCCGTTAATTAATCGCGAAAACGGCGCGTTTGTTTCGCGCTTCGTCCTTTCGGGATTCGAAACTATCGACTAGCGCATTAGGAAATCAAAGGGCTTCGAGGATGACGGGAGGCTGTGAATGGTTAACTGCTACGAGCCCTTTGTCGGCTACCTGCCTCGGTTCGGGCTATTCATTTAAGCTTAGTGTCCTTGTTTAGCAAAATGCGATTGCCAAACCCTATGACGGGAATAGGGTGATTGGTAGTTTTGATACGCGTAACCGTTAATCTTGGTATGAAGGGATATTTGTTAATTATTTGGCGCAACTTTTCTTAATTATTTTTAGCTCAAATTTATTCGAGCATTATAAAGTTCCCCGGCAAAATAATTAAATAAGTACACTTCGAGCAATTTCACTTCGACTGCATTTATAATGCGAGACGGAATGCATTAAGAAAATAGGGCGGAAACTCCGGCGAGTTGCAAAATTTGTAGTCGTAAACCAAGACTGGGAAAGACCTACTTCATCCCTCGCAAAAGTTTCGACCTCCGCCGAGCAACTAAAATGACGCGAGTGGAGCTTGGCTTTTCGCTCCGCCGAGAAGCCCGCGGAGGAAAAACTAGAACCCTATCGCCTCTCCACCTTGCATTAAGGTGCGCGCGCGCGGGAAAACCAGTTTGGGCTCCCGAAATAAAAAGGCGAACTATCCCCCCCCCCCCCGCGCGTCGATAAAGGCACTTAGCGTCAAAGGACAACGGGGCCGAGCCCTTGGCTACTCTCGCAATCTCGGCCGTAAATAATTTCGCGGCCCCGATAAAAGTAATGGCCGCGAGAGCGCAAGCTCGCCGCGTAAATCCCCCCGCCCTGGCGGCGGCGGTGCGATAAGAGAAAAATATTTCGTTTCGCGCGCGTGTCAAGCGGAGAATGATAAAAGCCGCGCAGCCCGGGCCAGGGAGGGCTCCAGGTGCGCGAGCTTAAATGAAGGATCGTCGCGCCGAGGGAAGAGAGAGAGAGACCTGTGTGTGTGTGTGCCCCGCCGCGCGCTGCTAAAAGCTTTGCCCCGCCAGGATGACTTATATGTATATGTATGCGAGAGAGAGAGAGGGAGAGAGCCGCTGAATTTGAAAGCTTTATGCTAATTGCTCGGCGGAGGACTGACATTTTTTTTTGTCGCGAGGTTTTAGCGGCTGTTCTCGTTTCGGCGAACAATCCGTTTATTAGGTCCGAGTGTTCGAAGCGGGAGACCGAAAATTATTGTAGTTGTACTCTGATATTATAATCCAATTTATTTGTTTGTTAGGACAATTTTATCCGCGCATTTTGAAAGCTCGTTGAAATTGTATAGGAACAGTTCTGGCCGGCGTTCAATTTTTTGGCTGACGAGCTTCCCGGGCAAGATTCGTTTCAGCTTCCAGATGAGTTCAAGTCCTTTATTAATTCAGGCTGCGAATATTTGAAATTCCGGAAAAGGCCTCTGGGTGACGTCGCCTCGCGGTGGGACGGCGATGGGGAAAGGCTCGAGCTTATTCCAAAAAAATATTCCAGGTTAGTGAGAGATATACGAGTGGTTTCATGAACGTTTAATGCTCGCAAGAGCTTCCTGGAGAAACGAAGTATTAATAGATGAAGCCTTTTCATCGGCGGAAACGAATATAATGAAGTTACTTTTGTATAATGAAGCTACTTTTTCTTAGAAATTAAACCGCCGAAGTTTATCAGCTTTATCACAGACGTTTGGAACATTTCGAGGACCACTTTCGATTCGACGGCCGAGGTAAGATGTTTACGAGGCACAACAGAGGCGCCTATACGGAAGTAAAAAGGAACGAGTCCACGGCAAGTGTTTACGAGGACTAGGCTTCAAAAAAAAAATTGAACAACGGTTAAAGTCAATAGGCAAAATGCATTAATCAGCCTGGCGTCTTAAAAAGGCGTTCGGCAGCACTTGTTTTGACGCGATCTGCTCCACTTGCGCCCTGCTTTGTAAGTCCGACAATAAATTAGGAATAATTAATTATCCGCGGCGAGGCAGAGGCCGATTAATAATTCATTCTTCACCTCATAATGCAACGGGGCCCCTCCATTCTTCGCTCTCGCTCGAGCGCCCCTTTCATCCTCGGCTCTCTCTCTCCGGCTCGCGAAAGCATCGCTCTCTCTCTCTCTCTCGCGCCTTGTACAACAGCTTTGTGCGTTGCTGCGCGCGCGCGGCTTTTCATCTCGAAAATCTTGATGATGAGCGCGGCCGATGGCTCGAGAAGGCTGCTACGCCGAGCTTCATAATTCTTGCGCGATCGCTGCGGAGGATGAGCCTCAAAGAGGTGGGCTCTCTTTTCTTCGGAATCCGAGCTATGCCGCTTAGAGAGCGCGCGCGGCTTCTGATCGCTTTTAGCTTGATGTATATTCCGCGCTGTTTACGATGTATGGGTGCTTTGGCCGCTGTTAATCGGAAAATGGAGGATCGGTTAAGATATGGCCCGGTTTTTCGCTTTATGGAGTGGCTGTCGTACAAATTGTTGTACTGTGTCGGGACAATTACCGCCGAGTAGTTCTAACAATAATGATACGTATTATTATTCTAGTAGTAATGGTTCCCTTTCAGAGTTTATGTCTGTACATAATACAGCCAGCATTAAATTTGTAGTACGCATGAATATTATAATTGCTATTGGAATCATAACTCTATCGAAAAACTTGTTCTCGGTAAAAGATGGTAAAAAAACTGTTTTAAGCATCGATTCAGAACCCGATTTACATTATAATCACGAAAAGTGTAGCTTTAGTTAATACACGCGAAAACGCATCTCAAGTTCAACAAGGCAAAGTTCAAAAGTCAAATATGCAACGTCCCGGAGCCGTTTTGCAAACGTCGCGCAACTCCGGGCGGCGCTAACTGAACTCGCGGCGTGACAAGAGAGAGAGAGAGAGAGAGAGAGAGAGTCGGGACGGCCGCGAAATTCCCTTATTTATCAAGTCTTCAAGGCTCTCGGGCCAACTTTACCTTTTCCGAGAGGAAGGGCGTGTGCGTATGACAAGGGCCGCCCCACGGAAAGTGAAAAAGCGAGCGAGCGAGCTGGAAACTCCCCCGCCCCGACTCGGAATTACTTATTCTAATTTCCTTTGCGCGATTACGCGGAACACAACACAGAGCGTTTAATCCGTTAGCTCCACCTTAAAAATTCCGCTTTGCCGCGCTGCGCGCGAGCGGATGGCGAAATTCATTTCCCGACTGTTTAACGGCGCGGCGGCGCGTCTCGCTTTTGTGGGAGAGAGAGCTGAAATTTGATACTCTCTCCCCATTTCTCCGGTGTCTTTGGTCGTCGGCGACGCGCATAAATTTAAACTGCTTCGGAAACTCGACATTTTTGGAAGACGAGCCTTTTCGGGCCCTTTGTTTATTCCCGTTTTCATATTGCCAGTAGTTCTAAGCACGGAAACTCCAGTCGGAGGATCGCAAACGTTGCTCCCTTAATCAACCCGCGCATTCGGCAGATATTTAACGGCAAGGATTGCCGGTACTTTTATACGCGTTGTTCAACATTAATACGGTTTCTGAACTGAGAAAGATCTCTCGCGATATATGCGCGGAATCTTTTAAAATCCAAGCCGCATTTTCTGCAGATTGACCCGCGGATTATGAGAAAAGGAGCCCTGGAACAGGAAAAAGTCTTGCTATTCAGCTCTCTCGCGGCAGCTCCCATCAGTTTATCCGCGCAGCACTTGCAGCCCGGGCAATTAAAAGGGGAGAGGGGGGGGGGGGCACGCGATAGCCGATAAACAGCCGGTTAAAGAGCGCGTGCGCGCGCACTTACGGCGGGCGCTGCGCACAGGTGCGCCGGAGGCTTCAAAAAAAAAACTCGGCGCACTTTAGCGGTGTGTGCGCGCATACCGGAAGGGGAGCCGCGGCGGCAGGCGCTACTTGAAAATTTCTCAACGCGCCGCTCGCGCGAGAAAGAGAGAGAGAGAGAGAGAGAGAGTCGGATGATTTACGAGACGGCGCGACCCTCGACTGTTTCCTCTCTCGCTCTTTTTTTCGCGCGCAGCTCTCTCGCGCGTATAATTTAAATCTTAGCCGCGCGCCGATTGAAAATTAAGCGCGAGGCATTTCGACGGGAGCGCGATCGTTAATCAAGCCGGGGAGGGAATGCTTATTGATCGCGAGGGGGACGCGAAAAGCGCGGAAAACTAACTGTACCGAGTCGCGCCCCGTTTGTCTTGGGGCCTTTTCGCGCTTGGGACGTTTGGTCGGCAGGGTTGGCACCTGCTTCGGACCGTCGTTCGAGATTGCTTGGTTCAGTGGTCGAGTGATCGATAGTTTCTTTTGCCTTGAACGTTCTATCTCTAGTAAGAGGTTAGATGGAATTAGCTTACCTGTCGGACTTTATTTAGGATTGGATTCCCGATAAATAAACGTACTTTACTTACCGGAACGAGGAAAAAAATATCGAGTAAATAAAATATCAGAAGAGACTTTTAAAAAGCTCGGACCGTTGCATACGTTTCGAGAAAAAACGAAGAAAGTTCCTCGCGTTTAATGATTATCGGCATAAATCTTTGCGAGGCTCCAGAGTTCAGTAATTGGCATCGTTATTAACACCTGCATTCCCTCGCAGCCATCAGCGTCTTCGCTCCGCCAGCCGAAAAGACCTGCTCTCCCGGCCGATACATCCATTAACCAGGTTCTATTTGAATCCTCGCCTGTCCCCCCCTTCCCCCTCGGAAGCGGAGCAAAAGAAAGGCGTGGAAACGGAGCCACGAATCCCGGATTGAAACGTCGAAGACCGCCGGACTCGATCATTGACAGCCGAAGAAAAAGAGAGAGAGCGAAATGGAAGCATCCCGGGCTCGGCGCGGGGCATATTTATGGAGATCCCCTCTCGCGTAGGAAGTAAATTGGACGCGCGGAAAAAGTCTCGGCTCGTTTCACTTTCAGGGAATCCGTGCGCTACTCGCTCGCGCGCGAGAGTTTTCCTTTTCTGCCTGTGCGAATATATAAATCTCGAGACGCGGGAAAGTCGCTGATCTCTCTCTCTCTCGTGCACAAAGAGCACACGGCTCGTGTCGTTTTGTCGCGGAAAAGTTTCTCATTATGTTACTCGGCTTCTCTTACTTTCGACGTGTCTCGCGTGATGGATTATGAATGCGGAATTTATGCTAAAATCCACCGAGCGTTTTTTCGCCGCTTAATTCATTAGTCGGCTTTTGAGCGAGCGATTGGTTATCCTTACTCCTCGCGTGCGCAGGAAATTGCCGCCGCTTCTGGTTTTGCCTCGCTAAAAAAGAGTGGGACATATTAGCATTAAAACATATCCCGCGCCTCGATTTAAATAGCCGAATAAATTAACGCTTCTTGTTGCCTTTGCGACTTCACACGTTTTCTGTAAGCGGGGAAAATTCAATTTGCTCGGCGGGCAGTCGATAAATTAGAGGAGGAACAAAGGAATTAACGGAGAGAGAGGGGCCTGAAATTAAAACAGCTGCCCGGGACAAATGCCCGGGTGGAAATTTTTCCCCTTTCTTCGGGGAAACAATTTGGCCGATCGCGATTCACCGCCGCAAGTGCAGGAATGTCTCAATTGCGACGGCGGCGGCGATCCCGGGAAAAACTGGTTCTCGCCTCTTAACGAACTCCCCGGCGTGTATAAGATCGGCGCGCCGATGACTTTACGTGGGATTGGCTAAATTATTTGCCGAGTTATGGATTTGTTTATTTGCCGAAGGAGAGGGAGAGCTAATCTCCGCGTTTCCATCCTTTTGCCGTGGAGCGGAGGAGCTTTTTGCCAGGCAATATCCGTTTTATTTACGAGGGTGTTTATTGTGAGTAAATTTTACACTTGCGAGCCCGGCCTTTTTCGTCGCGCTGTTTATTTACACGCGCGCAGGCGCGCGCGTCGAGCATATTAAGTATGATGAAACTACTGCGTTAGCAGTCAGTTAACGGGTGCGTTTAATTAAACTTTGATTTTTTCCTGTATTATTCTAATTAACGGGCAGTAAACGCGATCAGCTGGGGGAAAAAGAAATTTGAAATTAAATTAAAGGATATTATTCCTTTTTTTGAACAAGTTGCGGCGGAAGAAATGAATTTCGAATCCAAAACGTCGCGAGTCGTTTTCGAAACTAGGGAAATTAATAAAGTTAAGCATCTTACTGCTTGTACAATTTATAATCTTAAATTACAATTTATAACCTTTACTTCTTCTCCGTCAAACATTACCAGTTGTCAATACGATAATATAAATTCTGCATAACCTGTTTGAATGTGCATTCACTGCTTTCCCAACATTATAACATCTCGTTTGAGAGAAACCAAAGTGGAAAACCTAAGGTCGATGAAAAAAAAAGAAAAAAGGAAGAAAAAGAAAAGAATTCTTTTCCGGTTGAACAATGGCCGAGCTAAAAGCTCCTGCTGTATGAATCCCCGCGGAAACACGGCGGGGGAAGAAAGAGAGAATGAAAGAGTGAGGACGCGAAATATACGCGTGGGATTTGCCGCTACTGAAATGCATTTTTCAGAATTCGCTCTGCCTTTTTACGGATATAACGCAGACAAACGCAAGCGCAGCTTCTTGCGTACGTATACGTAGTTTCGGAAAAAGAGTCGCGCGGACGTGCAACAATTTTTTATCGGATTTCAACGAGCGCGCGCGGCGTTTTTTTTCCCCCGCCGACGTCGCGCGCTTTAATTAGAGCGTTTTCAAGAATGCATAAAGGTGTTACGAATAAATCTGAGAAAATGGCCGGGGTTGATGCATGGCGCAGTTTTGGCGGGGTGTAAAAATGTTTCTCCAAGGCCAAATGCGCTGCACCATTACGTGAAACCATTTCAAAATGCCAACTTTGTCGGCAATATAGTTAGATATACGACTGACGCGAAATTCAAAAGTATGGCGGGATTGCTCGTAGATTACGTAACTTTAATTTCGCGGACGCCTTGCGATTCCAAGCATTTTGTTACTCGGTTCGGCGGATATAGGGAAATTGCGTATTTTTTTTTAAAACTATTTCAATTGAAGAGTTATTTCACTATTTTTTTAGCGAAAGAAAGTTTTTGGAATCGAGATCACGTCACCTTGCATTTTTTTATTTGTTTATATATATAATTTATAATGCTCGAAGCAGTTACCTACTTAGGAAGTCAATTTCCTTTGTGCCCCTTACTTAATGTTTACTGAAGTTTTTCTTTGCATTATTTAAAATTTTTTCATAATAACATTTTTAACTAACCCATTTCCGTCTAATCAGCACTAAGCGGAAAGGTCTACGTTTTAACTGTACATAAACTTTATATTTTACAATAAAATTCTGTCGTAAAAACCGTTCTGGAAATAAACTAACAATGAAAAAACAATTTTTTAATAATGAGCCTACGACGCATCTGAAAAAAACACTTGTGCATCCGTTCAAAGGTAATTCTGAGATTAAGAGTTTTTTTAATAAACTACAATTTTTGCAACAGCATTTTTCTATATTAAAAGCAAAGCATCGATTTTATTCCCAGAAAGGCAGAAATCCTCGATCTTGAAATATTGTCAATATTCCCTCCGGCTTTCAGCGAAATTATCAAAAGCGGCCATGAATAAACGGTCGCCTCATCTCGGGAAAAGCGCCTATCCCCAAAAAGCATCAGCAGCCGGCAGACGTGGAGCAGACTCGGAAAGACGTTCGTCAGAATCCAATTTCAGGCCAAAACCCGATACCTCAATCCTCTCTCTCTCTCTCTCTCTCTCTGCCTCGGCAAACACTCGGCGCGTACAAATGGACTCATGTAAATTTCATACTCCGCATTTATTTTTCGGGCCTCCGCCGCGCGCGTCTCTCTCCCCGTCGGTTGATTCAATTTAGCGACGCCACCTGCGCGAGAGAGCGCGCGCGCCTTTTCGTGTTTATGAAAACCGCACGGCCGCCGCCGCCGCCGCCACGGGGCAGAGACGGGAAATAAGATAAATCTTCCGCCGTCGGGAGCAATGGAAATTCCCGACGAGGAAACGAGCGGAGGAAGCGGAGGGACGTATTATGCAGGAGAGGCCGAGGCGATCATCGACCGGATGGACAAAAAAGGGGGTTACATGATGACGCCGCCGCCGCCGCCGCCGCCGAGGAGAATCGCGCGCGAGAGGAGGCCGGAAAGACCTTTCGAAAGCCGATTGTTTGGGAAATGGGCCGAGTGAGGATCGTAGGAAGCGCGCGCGAGAGAGAGAGAGAGAGAGAGAGAGAGCCGAGATCGAGGGCGACGAGATATTGCGTATTAAACGCAGTCCGTTAAGGTTATTAAGCTCTAAGATGGGTAGGATGCTGGCTTCGATTTCGACCTATGCTGAAAAAGACCATTTTATGCGGATGATAATCTCGTGCGAACTCGAGGCTGGTTTATTAACAGGCCGCTTGGGATGCTCGCTCGAACGGTGTGCGGAAGGTCTCCTTATTCTCGCGGTTATGGGTTTTAAAATTGATAAAAGGCGGTTATCGACGTAAATTATTGGAGAAAATTACGGTTCGCCGACAATTTTGTTATTTAAAAAACTATCACGGAATTGTTCTCGACTTATTCCTAGGAGAGCCATTAAACTCGGCAAGCTCCGAGTTGACACATCGCAGCTTTTCCCTCTAATCAGCGGACGCGACCGCTGCTCGGAAAACTGAAAAGAGCCCCCCGACACAAAAATCCGGCATCCGCGGACACGAAATTACGAGAGCGTAAATCAAAGAGCTTAGAGCCTTAGGAGTCCGGCGAACGGTTATCAAGGAGAAAAAAAAAAGAGAAGCGAGAAGACGAGGCGAGAAGGGATTACGCAAATAGAAATTCCGCGCGACATTAACTGCTTCTCCCGCGCGCCCACGCCGGTACAAAGTCATCCTCCTCTGCGCTCGCCAATTAATGCAGCGCTCCCGCGAGAGAGAGAGAGAGAGAGCGGCTTTTATAGTTTCCCGTAAATCGAGCGAGTCGATGATTTAATATTATTCTCGCGCCGAGAGCGGCTACCGAGAGCGGTTTCTCGCGCGGCTTCCCAGGTAGCTTTTCGAGACGAGCCGCGACTCGTCGTGATTCAGAATTCACGATCTCCGGCCTTTTTTCTTTTTTTTGTTCTTATGGGGCGTAATGGCGTTGTGGAACGTGCTCTGTAACTCGGCGGGTAGATCGTGATTTTGTCCTTTTTTCGGGACTGGGAATTTATTATGAATATTTTTGTCGAAAAGGTCGATTTACTTAATTGCGGACGGGGAAAAATGAATGGATGATTCATTGCGAGATGTGCATAAGCAGGAAGATTTTTCAATGTGGCTAGTTTCTGAGGTTTGGGGAAAAATTTATTTTAGATATGCTTCAGAAGCCAAAGTGTGCAATATTTCACTGGCTGACATCACTTATTTTTGCAAACTACCAGTTTTACTTAATTATGTATAAATATTCGCGGATGATGATGAACGGCGAAATATGAATACGGATAAATTGCGAGATAAATTTACTTTTCAGGTAGTTTTTCTTCTCGAGTTATTAAAGTTCTTAAAAAACTATATTTCAGACATTTTTAAAACATTAATTTAACTCTTATAAAAATCTAATTGACCAATGCTTTCAGCAGATCATATACTTGTACTCCGCTTCTCCCGGAGTGGCGTTCTCGACAAATGGACAAAAGGAGGTGAAATAAGTATCGATTACTCGGCGGCGAGCGTTGACTAACGTTCCCCGACCCACTCAAGCTGGATTGCCGCTAATGGATAGTCGACATAAGTAGGTAAAAGCCGATTTACTTTCGATCATATTCGAAAACACAGCGTTTTTCATTCGCCGCGAATTCGCGCTTCTCTCTTCGAATTTTATTCGAGCGGACACTCGCGGCTGCATATAGAAATTTTCGCGTGCGTTTCGAGCGAATATTTGGTGTGTTTTGTAACGCGGCGCGGATAGTTATGCAATCGGCGCTGAGTGTTCGCAGAGACGGGAAGGATGGTTTCATCGAGAAAGTGCATCCTAAATATACAATTCACTTGGCCGACTTCGAAATCGAATTCGAATCGAATATTAAACATATTTTATTCGATAAACTTTTGTTAAAGTTCAGATGTGCATTCAATTCTCTTTGCTTGCAGTACAAAGCTACTTGTATGAAATTATTTTTATGATTCAACTAATAATTATTGTTTTTTATAAAAATTGTAGCGCTATATATACTCTATAAAAAGTTAATTGCCTACTACACGAAAATTATTACATTCAACTAGAATTTGTTCATCGTTTCATCAATCCATCCTTACCTTTTACTTCAATTTCATTCCGCATAAAATACTCGACGCGACATCATTAACGCGTCTCGACACAAAGGCTTAAAAGGCAAAAGGTACGCGCCTCCAATTCGCGAGGAAAGCAAAGCAAAGCAGGCAGAGGGCGCGTCTTTGATTTCGCCTAGGAGGGATCGTCGTCGACACCTGGGCCGTTCCCGCGAAGCTGTAAGCATCACTCCGCTTTCCGGGCGTTTGTGCGTGTATGCTCGCGTCGGCGTGCAAACAGGTCGCTTTGCAAATGGAACGCCACTGCCGGCGACGTTAAGAATCCCGGGGAAAGTCCTTAAAGTGCAAATCACACACAGCGCCGAGAGAGAGAGAGAGGAGCTTCCTAAGAGCCGGAGCAGCTTGCTCGAGTGATTTACTTGGACGGGGAGACGACGTCGACGGAGGCGAGTCGTAAACTCCTGGGAAACTGTAAATTCGCGGAAGACGCTCCAATTAATCATCGTTTTGCCGATTCCGGGAGAGAGAGAGAGAGAGAGAGCGCTGCTCTGGAGATTGCGATGTACACCGAGTTGCGCGGCTTTATTTATGAACTGCAAGTGACTCTTTTACCGAGGAGTTTCCTCGGGAGTTGTTACGTAAGAATTTTTTCATTTCCGAGACAAGACGTTCGAGTGATATTTACATTTAACCAGAATAAATTGACATTTAATTCGAAATATTTTCTCAACGGAAGTTAGTAGTCTCGTTAAAAAAAAGGCTACGAGATTTCGAATTTACACTCAAAGTAGTTACAATTATAAAATAGTTTAATTCAGCGCGCAATCTCGACGGTGGCATTGTTATTTTCATCAAATCAAAAGTAAACCACGACAGACTCTGCAATTAACTCGCGGCGGCGGCGGCGGAAATTTGAGCAATTCGCGAAAAGCAAGCCAGCGCCGAAAGAGCTCAATTTATGAACAGCTGCCGCGGTTGGAAAATAACGAGACAGGCTGCTGTTCTCCGCGAAATCTGAGGCGACTTAACCTAAAAACGTCCTCTCTCTCTCTTCCCTACTTTAGAATTGCGATTAAGGCGCTAAAATCTACGCGGCTCTGACAACATCGCGCGACACGGAACACGAGCGCAAAAACGAGGGGAGATTATCATTTGCAACTTTTACTACCTCCGACATTCCCGGACGAGTCGCCCCGTTTTACGAATCAAATAAACGCGCGCTTCTCAAGCCTTATCTCAGTTTTACCATTTAACACGTCGGCCGTGAAATTCGTCATTTTTTCTCCGAGCGCAACACCCGAGTCGGCTCGCTCTACCCCCCGAAAAAAAACTGTGAGAAAGCCTCGAAAAGCTGCTAGAAGGCCTGTCGGCCCCCCCGACAACTCGCAGTGAATCACGGCGCGCACATCCGAAACTTCAGCCGCGCGTCTGGGGAAAGAACCGTACGGCGCTCGTTTCCGCAAGCGACGCGGCCGTGCACGCGCACCGCGCGGCGAAAGAAGTCCGGTGTGTGTTGCGGCGCGACAAGTAACGAATGCGCCCGCGGCCGCGAGCGGACGATCCTCTCTCGGAGGGGGGAGGGGGGGAGACGAAGGCGGTCAGTCGGCGTATGTGCATTACATATTACGCTCGGCGCGCTATTACACAAGAGCCCCGCTCTCGGCCGCGGCGAGAGCCGAGAGTTAACCGAATGGGAATGTCGGCGAGCGCGCGGTCGTTAGGGTCAGACAAACGGGAGACGAGCCTCGCCAAAGCAGGCACCGTTAGCGCCTCTGTGTGGGTAAGCGTATGAGAAACGACGGCCGCGGATGAAGGGACGACAACGACGACAACGACGACGACGACGACGACGACGACGCTGCTCCTGAGAGCTTTCGAGGGGGGGATCCGGCTGGGCTGAGGAGCTTCCGGTGTAATTGATGGTATCTTGGGATGTGTCGTTGGTTTACGTACTTTGGCTGGGCGAGTGAAATTCAGTCGATTTGTTTGCGGAGATAGATACTTGATGAAGCTTCTGGCTTGGTATGAGTGTTTTTAATATGGAATATATTTTAATTGTGTGTATTTTAATAAAAGGGTTTGATAAACCTTTTTTTCATTGGCGTAATTGAATTTTTTTGTACGGGAACTCGTACGAGCGTTTCAATATTGTGAAAATTTTTTTCGCGGAACTTGTTTTTCGATAAGGGTAGCATTACTACGGTAGTATTTCGAAATCTGTTTTTCACTTATTTAACACGACTAATTGATAAAACCGACTGCTCGTTACTTTTTAACGTTTGCCCAGTAACGAGACCTTCCAATTCAGTATTTACTCGTCTTTAACGCCCCCTTGAATCCACGAATAAAGTTTCAAAATACTCTGCTCGTAATAACAGCGCGAGCAAATATTTTGAAGACAAGTAAAAAGCAAATTACTTAGCAGCACTATATAAACCAACATCTCCGCCGTTAGCCTCTACACGACACGAGCATCGTTACACACCGGCCAAAGAAGTGGACCCGATAAATTTTCGAGGAACCAGCAGCCGAATTTTTTTCCCCGCGTCCACCTTGCGGTATATCAGGTCGGGGCCGTTTGCTTCTTCACCTCCGTACACCGAAAAAGCCAAGCCGAAAGACAAGAAAGCCCGGCTATCTCTCTCCGCACCGGCAGCGCAAATACGAGCAGCAGAGGGGGCTAACAGTAAAAAGGGAGAGATGGACGCGAGAATGAAGAGTAGCGGGCCGGGCGAGCGATGACACGGAGGTGTCAGAGGTGCGCCCGAGCACGCGCTCGCAAGGCTAATTACGTCGCGCGCACCGCGAGAGAGCAGCAGGCCAATTACGCGGGAACGTAATCCAGGAAGTGGCTCTCCGCGATAACGGATGGCCGCCGGGCCCGGATCGAGAGAGAAAAAAAAACAACAAACTGCCCGGCCCGTTTTTGTCAAGCCCGGCCGGCCCCCGGGCAATTATTCACGCGCGTGATTTATGCGAGCTCTCGATGCACACCTTATACTCTTATGGGGGGACTGCAAAAATACGAGGAGGAGCCGATATCGGGAATTGAAATTTTCAAACGCGACGAACAACCGTTGAACTTACCAGTGGAAAATAATTGTAAGGAAGAGCGGTGGATCGACTTACCTGGAACAAAGAAACAAAAGAGAAGATTAGTTGCAAAGTTTTTAATGTTTTGTTGGGTTAATTTCAGAAATAGTTTACATTTTTCGTAATTTATTTATTTATATATAAACCATAACCTTTTTTTTTATCAAAACGAGTATTACGCCTTAAATAAAGTTTATTTAAAGCCCACTTGAACGCCATGCAAATCGGTCGCGTAACATTATTCGCCGGACGATTTATGCACTGAAACTGTCGCGCCGCAGCGCCAAGAGGAAGAAGGAAGTGAGGGGGGGACGCGGAGGGGGGGAGAAAAAAGTTTCTTCCGCTTTATATGCGCGCATACCTGACAATGGGGCGGCACCACATACGTCTGCCTGTCATACGCTTGATTACATAAATCTCCGCCGGTCTCTCTCTCTCTCTCTCTCTCTCTCTCTCTCCTACCACTCCTCCCTTCGAATTTCTTTCGGAACTCGAATCTAAGAAGCGGCGAGCGCGACATTAGCATCCCAGATTTATACGGCGCGAAATGTGAAAGGCGAAGGAACACCGGAGGTACGTATACGTTTATTAAAGCTCTTCGGGGATATGGAAGAAGGCAATTTTCCTTTCGAGGGGAAAACAAGCTTTCTCTCTTTGGACGCGGCGGGCAAGAAAGAATTTGGACGAAAGCCGGCCGGAATCGCGGGAAAAGAGTACAGAGAGAGAGAGAGAGAGAGGAAGCAAATGAAAGGGAACGGGTATGGAGGAAGGAAAATCTGTTCGTATGAAAAATTCATTGGTCGGAGCGATCCATCCATAAGGAAAACGTCCAAGTTCGGCGGGGAGCCAGAAAAAGCGATTCTCATCGCGTACAGCCGTTTCTTAAAACTCGGCCTTTAAGCTCTCTCGCCGTCGATTTTGCTAAAGTTTCTGCCGCGCTTTTTAGCCCGATTCGCTCCGTTAAAGCTCTTCGTGACTCGAGCCGCGACAAGTGTATTAATGTTTTCCCCAATACTCTCTCACTCTCTCTCGCCTCTTCCCCTTTGTCCGAATTTATCGGCTCTCTTGGGTTTTAGTTAAAAGCTTGAAGTGGCAATTGAAGTGATAATCTTGAACAAAAATCTGTCAAACGACTCGACGCAAAATTAAAAAATTCCGCCATTCAGCGTACCAGGATTTCAAAGACACATCCATCGTCGAATTAAACGTCGCCGTCGATTCGTCAGAAAAAGAGAGCCAAGCTCCGCAGAATATCGATGTACCGTCGCGGAATCTAAAAGCCCGAACGCATCGCCGGTATGCAGGTATATATACACACACGTCAGTGGAATCGTTCGGATTCTATTCCCAGGGGGGATTCGGCCGACGCGTCGTTATATCGAGCAACGCTTTGAATCCGGCCGTTATGAATTATTTACTAGAAACTACTCCGCGGCGCATACAGGACACGCGAGTGGAGCGCGTCTCGTCTCCGCGCCCTTCGCCTCTCTCTCTCTCTCGCGACGTATGCCGGCGCGCGTTTACATTTCTGTCGATCTTGTTATTAACCCGCGACCGCCGCGCGAATGGCCGAGATGCCGGAGGGTGGAGGAGGAGGAGGAGGAGGCGCAGATGGAATCTATACAAGCCCGCGTGCGTGTTCGTCGGATATATGCCCCCCTCCCGGTCTAATTTGCTGAATGCCTGGAGCAACGGGCGACCGAAACTTTTCGGATGATGGGCGAGAATTGCAGACTCGATATTTTCAGATTCAGATGTAGTTTAGGTTTCGTTTTAAATCTATTATAAGTAGTGCTGTTTAGGTGAAGAGGTCGATTACTCTACCGCAGTTCACAGTTTTGCAATTGAAATATAAAGAAACGTACTCACTAAAATTAAGTAGAAAATATTTTTCACTTTTTTAAAAGTAAATTGTCGCATTGACGAGTAGATGATTTTTCAAGTGAATCCATCTTCTTTTTGTAAGAAAAGATTGAAGCGGAATAAAGCGCGGCTGACTCTTAATGCACGTTAATCCGCCCGGGTAGTAATATACGAAGCAGCGCAAAACACGTTTGCCGAGAGAGAGACATAGGTTGCCGGGGCACTCCTTCGTCTCCTCCTCCTCGCTTTGAGGCGCCCGAATTATATTCGCCGGGCGAAGCGATATGCATTCGGAATGCATATTTCGCTGCTGCTCCCCTCCGCCCCCCCTCCCCCGCAGGCGTGTTACTTTGATATTAGCGGCCCGAGTAAATTATGAATTCGGTTTGCACATTGTGCGCGGGCATTGTCTTAGTTTTGATGACGCGGTCGCGCGCGCCGGCAAATCGTGTAATGCCGCGCGATGGATGCAGCGGCGCGGCAGCCGCTCTCGAATTCCTCGGCACGCGAGAATGTTGCCTTGGAATTGGCATTGTTTCTCTCCCCTCCCCCCCCCCCCCCATCTCTCTGCTCGGGAAGGGGAGGTTAATTCCCAGTATTTTCCGCGCGCTACAATGTACTACGTGACAATGGGAAATCATGGTGGGAGCGTAAGAAGACAGACGCAAAATAGGGCTAATGCTTCGGTAATAAGAGATTCGCGTCGACGTTCCTTTAATATCATTTTCGGAAAAAGAGAAAGAAAATTGTTTGTAAACCGAAGAGAGCTCTGTATAATTCAGTTTTCACAAGTTTTTCGTAAAATTTCCTAACACAGCGTATGTTTTTGGTAGTTTGATTGCTTCAATAAATAAAAAAGTCCAATCATCTCCGGCTCATCAAGCAGGTTTCGAGCCTTAATAAGCAGAGGCAGCTCCCCGGCCATCTTCCCCGGCAAGAGAGAGAGAGAGAGAGAGAGTCGCCGCTCATAACTCAGACGGACCAAAGTGCCGCCGCGCAACGAATTCAATTACGCATTCATCTTCATTATGCCGGGACGATTGCGAGCCCGGCGAATGACGGCCGCGAGAGAGTCGCGCCGCCGCCGTCTCGTTTCGGCGGGAGAGCCTCCTCTCTCTCTCTCTCTCCTTCTGGATGTGCGCGCGGCCGAGGCAATCGAGCAACAATGGCCTGGGGCGCGAGACAATCGAGAGCGCGCGCACGATCGCACGACGACGACGACTTCGCGTGCATAATCCCGATGCCGCGGTGCCGACCGGGAAGGTCACCGAAGGTTCGGGACATCCGAGGGAATCGGAATTCCGCGGGAGAAGAAATCGGGGGGTAATTTGGTAAAGAGTTGCTTTTACGCGCAGTCAAGGGTTTGTCTGTATTATTGTCAGATTTCCGAAGTACTAAAAGTCCTTTGTAATGGTTGTAGCCAGACTTTGACTATAATTTAGTGAGACACCCCATTCAGATCGTTTATCACCCAAAGAATTAAGATAAACCTTTATTTTAAATGAAAAATTTTTAAAAAATCTCCCAAAAGACAGTCTTCCTTACAATTCTTCCCGCCCACCGCACCTCAAAAGCCCGGGCGCTTCCCCCTCAATCCCCGCTAAGCCCTTGGAGAGTCCCTTTGTGCGTCCCTCGGCGCATTCAAGGCCGCGCGCCCGTTAATACCCCGCGTCGCAATAATGGATATGTATCGGATTCGCGAGTAATACTTCGCCGGAGAGAGCTGACGGACGGGCGGCGGGAGGGCGGGATTATGGTGTTTCGAGGCGCGCGAGCGAGCGAGCGCTTGCAATATCGCGTTGGGCGAACGACGCCTTTACAGGGAGTCGCGCTTGATGGAGCCATTTGTAGCCGCGGGAGATTCCGCCGTGTCGCGCAATTTTGGGAAAAGCCGACCGCCGCCGCTGTTGCGTTGATGATTCTTGTTAGGCTGCCCCGTTTACTGCCGCCGTTTCGCCCCGCGCGCTTTTTCAAGGCTTGATTGAAGCGCGCGACGCTCTGCTTCGAATGAACGTTTCGAGTGGCAAGCGTAAGAGAAGCGATCTTTCGCGTTAGGCTCGAGTTTACAATGAAGCTTCGTGACTGCCAAACGGCTGGTTTTCGAAAACAAATTATCGGGTTATACAATTTTGTGGCAATCAATCAAACGATCGCAGTGGCGGCGGCGGCAGCGGAAAAAGATCATTTGGCAAATTAATTACGCGGACCGGGAGGAATTATGAAAACGAGAACGCGAGGAAAAAGAGGCTTCGCCGC
Organism: Ormyrus rosae; assembly: GCA_035047165.1. Taxonomy (NCBI): domain Eukaryota; kingdom Metazoa; phylum Arthropoda; class Insecta; order Hymenoptera; family Ormyridae; genus Ormyrus; species Ormyrus rosae. Next base: position 85,061 of record JAWWML010036106.1, read on the forward strand.
TAAAGAAAAAAAGGGGGCTACCGGAGCAGCAGCAGCAGCGCGGCCGGAGAGAAATATCGGCAAAACGCGATAATTGCACGGCTGACCGCCACCGGTTGGCTGCTGCTGCCCGGCCTTCTCGGTGACGGATGCACGCGATGCAAATTGCCAAAGTAATTTCGAAGCCGAGCGATCAATCATCGCTGCGTTTTCTGTCTCTCTCTCCCTTTGCTCTCCTTACGGTCCGCCCCTAGAAGGACAGGAATATACGCGCACTCGAATGTGTGCTCGGGAGGAAGTCCATTGTCTTTTATAGGCAAAATTTGTGGGAGGTTCGTTTTAAGCTGTTGCGATGAGAAACAATTATGCTCGGCGGGCAAGTTTGTTTTTCTACATAGAGATTATTTACACGTCGGTATATAAATAATAAAAATATCCTTCTGTTCACTTCTGTTCGTAAAAGCGTACGGTAGTGTATCTTCAATTTATTTTTAACTCAAGAAAGGTATTTCGAGCTGAAACGTAAAACGGGAGTTCGTTAAATATGAAAAAAATGCCCGGTGTTCAATAAGATTTGAAGCAACTGAAATTCCATAGAGGCTAATAAAAGAAAAACAGCTCCTTGTTAAAATTCCTGCGAATAATCCCGACTCTCGAGCGCAAGAAAATAAATTCCGGTTCTCCGGCGAAATTGAATAATCGTAACAGGCAACGCGAAATATCCCTCACGCCCCCCACCACCCCCTTCTCCGCCGGTTCTCTCAATGAAACAGTCGACGCCAAAGAGCGCGCGGCTCGGCCGTTTAATTTCTCTCGGCTAAGCTGCGCGGGCGTATCATTAATCGGGGAGGGGGGCGCTGCATATGCGCCGTAATTACGCAGCACGCGAATCCGCGCTCTCTCGGCGCGATAACGAGGTGGTTTTCGATTAAAATCGCTTATTACGCGTCTCTCCCTCTCTCCCTCTCTGCCGGCCGCCTACCTCCGCTTTTTGGCTTTTAGCGCGGCAGCGCTTAATTGACGTGCTTAAGCACGCCGCTGCCGTATAAGCACTTTACGACTCCATTAGCCGCTGCGAGATGGGACGCCGAAAAATTATACGGACTTTTAACTCGCCCGAGAGACGGCGGCGGGTAATTATTTAGCGGGTGGAGGGGGGAGGGGGATTACAATTTTAATTTGAATATTTCTCCGGCGACTTGTTTGCTTTGAGAAAACTATGCGAGGAGAGCGATAGATTGGGAATCCAATATAACTATCATTCGCATATGTATTGGGAGGAGAGACAAAATGCGTTCCAGAATTCGTTTATTAAATTCTTTTTTTCGAACGCAGTTGTCGCGGCGCTCGTCGCGAAGTTCCCGATTTAATTAACAGTTGAAATCGATGGATCCGCGTGGAACGCCGAGAGGAGGAAAATATAAAACGGCAAGAGCAGCCGCAAAACAGACCAAGTTTGACCGTGAAAACCGTTCGGCAGTTGGGGGAACTCGCGTGGAAAAAAACTAAAGAAAGTAAGGATGGAAAGGGCACTGGAAAAAGGTATTAAAATGATTCGTGCTCTGCGAGCAAACGAACCTTTTACTTTCCGAAAATAATCCAACTTTAAAAGCGCCAAACTGTATGTCAAAAGAAAGCGAATTCAGCCACATCCAAGACCGTTCATGTTTCTGAAGCATTAAAATAAAACAGCCCGCGAAACGTATCCCCCCGGTGTTCGAACATAAAATTCCTTTGATTTCCCCGGTAACGACGCGGAACGCAGGCTGTTCGTGCTTGTCTGACCTTTCGCGGACACGAACTACTGCGCCACACACCAGCCGGATCGATCTGGTTCTCGGCGCGATGACGGCGACTATCGCTTTCGGCCCCCCTTTGTGCCCGTTCGTTCGCCACTCGACACGTCTGCGAAAGCCGCCCCCCGCCCCCCCTTTGTTATTTCGATTTTTCTTCATATCCAGGATATTTCTTTCCGCGTCGGATTTAGAAGCTCTGTTGACTTGACCCACTTTGAACAATTGAGGCGTGTAGCTCTCTGCTTTTTATCCTTTCGCCGCGTTTATTCTTTGTTTCTCGTTTTTCTTGTTAGCGAAACGGATAGCTTCTGTTTCGAGCTGTCCGGGCTTTGGAAATCTCGCAATGAATACCCGATAATGAATCGGGTTCTCGTTATGGGTTATAATTCTAGGAATTTTTATAATTTGATGTTTGGGTTATAATTCTAGGAATTTTTATAATTTGATCATTCTGCTTTCCCGATTTCGCGGTAGCGTTAATTGAATCGAAAGCACCTTTTTTTTTGAAAAAAAATGCGCTTTATTTCGTTCGAAATGCTACTCATTATTTCAACGAAATAACATAAATATTTTTCCATTTACAAAAATAAATTCCCTTTTACGTTCGTATAAAATTTTGAACGTTGTAGTTCGAATATTTAGCTGCAATTTTCTCTTAAAAATTCCATTATCGACTTTTTCACTTTGATATCCCCGCAAATGTATTCCATTTTGAAAAAATAAATAAATCATGACGGCCGCGGATTGAATGAAAGTTTTTTTCGCGAAGATTCAAAAAAAGTACATCAATAAATTAAAATCAAACTAAAAGCATGCACTAAATTTTCTATGTGATATGCTAACTGCTACTTGAAAATTGGACACCATAAAAAAAAAATCGAACGACTCAATATCTTTCGTTTCCCTTCAATTTCCATTCGCTCAATATCGAAGCCACGTTTTAGTAATCGCGAAGTCTCAAATTGATTAAAAAAAAAAAAGAAAACGTCACGAGCCGTCGCTCCCAAAAGGCACGCATATCCTCTTTCCCGAGAGCGAGGCAAAAACAAACTCGTCGGCGCGGCGCTATCGATCGACGTCAATAAAAGTAACGCGGCGACTTAATTACCCGGCGGGGCGGTTTACGAGCGCTCGAAATTAAAAGCCGCGATAAAAAAGATCGCTAATATCACGAGCTCTCGGGCACTCAACCAGCGAACGAGAGCCAGGGACGAAAGTCGCCTCGTTAAAAGCGCCGGAGGAGGAGGAGGAGGAGAAAGCTGAGACCGGTCAAAAGACGTCCACTCGAGGCGCGCTCCGCGCTTGCGCTCACGCACTTTTGAGTCCGCGAGGACGCACTCCTGGCGAAATAACTCCCGCTGCCACGTTTTCCGGGCAAAGCGAGTGCCCTACCTTTCGGGGCCAGACGAGTATTTTTTTTTTCTTTTTCTCAGTCGCGCGGCTAAATTAGATCTCTTTGATTCTGTTTTGTGAGAGATTTTTTTCGCGCTGCTGATTCTCATTGTAATAACGGAGAAGGGCTTTGGATTTTGATACTGCAAAGATTATGACTAGAATTTTATATTGTATGTTTTAACGATGATTTTCGTAAATCCTATATTTGATCGATATTTTCATAAAATTTTTGAAATATCACTCGAAAAATTAATTGAAAGAAATGCTCTTACACTACTTTACGGTGAAAAGGAGACTTTCGAATTAAATAGATTATGCTTTGAATTCGTCTTTTGTCCTTCATTTCGCCTGTCGTCTGAATCCTACAATCAATGATTTATTACCAAACTTTAAGCGTTTAATAAGAAAATTAATCGGCGCAGCTGAATCTGCTTCTCACGCTCGAAAAACCGGCAAAATCAACTTACCAGCGGAAATTCAATAAATATCCCCGGCGATAAGGTGATGTCCGCTCAAAATCACACATCCATCCTCCGCGCAATAAAACGCGCGCTCATTTCCATTTCCCGCGAGAGAACCACTTAAGCACGAGTCGTACCAGTTTCTCGAAGACTCGGTCAATCGGTCCTGGAAAACGCAGGCGGCGATTTTTGAGACTCAAAGGGCAAGGCTCGAGAGAGACTCGGCCGCGTCGCGCTCCTCGGATTAAACTTGGCTGCCGGTCAAACGGTAAACGGGTCTGGCCTCGCGCGCGCGGCAATATCTGCCCGTCAATTTTTTTTCCTTTTATCTCTCTGCCCGCCACGCCCGCCGCCGGTTATGCGCCGCTGCATTCGCGACTTTGATAAAGCTAATGCGTCTGCCGGGAGAAAGTTCGGGCGGGTAAACCGCGTGAACGCGTGATTATTAGGCAGTTTCTGTAAGTATCGTAGGCACCGGGAAATTTATCGCGAGACGCGCGAGATAAAGGCAGGCTTTCTCGGGCTTTTACGGAGCTGAATGTGGGCCGACGAATTCATTTGCCAGCCGCGCCGATCGAATATTAACGATCGAGCGATGACAGTCGACGAGCGCGGGAGGGACACCGAACGACTCGCCGCGGCTCAAGTTTCTCCTGGAATTTTAATCGGCGCCGTGAAAGTTTGAGGATCGAGACGAGACACGGAAAAAATGTAAATTTGCCTTATCAATCGGCCGTGAACGATCGGTAAACCCGAAAGCGTCGCTAATCCGTCGCGTCGAGGAATAGGCTCGTATCCTGCACGGTCACGTACGGCACACAGAGAGAGAACGAGAGAGCTGCGTAGGCACATACATCCGTCGGCGCAAAATCCGCAGGAAGCTCGTGTTCTCGCACTCTCGATTCGGCCTCTGTCTCCGGCTGCATCATAACCCGCCCAGATGAACAGGTCGATACACGCGCCGGATTAAGTCGATACATCCCCGGCCCGTTTATGAAGCTAATCAATTTTAACGCGCCCGGATACCTCTCGCCCCCCCCCCCCTCCCGCGCAAATTGAAAGTGGAAAGGGCTGCCGCCGCCGCCGCCGCTGCGCGATGGGATGAAGAATTAAGTAGGCTACCGGCGAGATTACGAGGATACGTCTACTAACCCCTTCGTAGCGGGGAGCGCGACTCGATTAAACGTTGATCGCGATTGCCGGAGTGCTTTTCGATCGAATTATAACGCTTTTCGGCGCCCCGGCTCCGCGCTGATGACTTTCGCAATGTTGGGTCTTGGGGGCGATTGAAAAAATGGGAAATTGCTCTAATCGCAATTTTCGAGAAGTTTTAATAGAACGGATTTTTATTTTGCGCTTTTGAAAATTCTTTTTTCCAAAAGGTTGTTAAATTTTTTATAACGTTTAATAAGAAGTCTTGTCGATATGAAAGAAATAGAATGTAAATGTTGAAAATATTCCTTTTGCCTGTCGTTGATCGTTTTAAAAATGAATTTCAATTTTCATCAGAAACTGTCCGTATTGTAATAGCGACTTGAAATATTTATTCGATTGATTGATACTTCTGAAGATATATACAGCCAATAATTTCAGTTAATACCATTGATCCATTATTTAACTGCAGAATATTATTATGAAAAACGATCGGCAGAGAATAATAATTAGATTTTTCCCCAAGAATTATTGAATTCGTCCGATTAAAAATAAATTGAAAGATAAAATAGAAATGAAATGAAGCCGCTCTAAAACAGATTCCATTTTCGATAACAATTTCATTTACAGAGGGAATTTCACTCATCATTTATTTCAACATTCTGCAGCCGGAATCCGTTCCATTAAAGCTTTATTTTCTCCGCCGCTGAAACAGAAGGCGTCCTGAAAAAAAATTTCTCGAAATCCAAGAGTATCATGTTAATTACCTATCCCGTGCAAATATCGGTCGAATTCCCCCCCCCCCCCCCCGGCAGCGGTAAACATTCCGCTAATTAAAAAAAAGTTCCCCATCTCCCGTTCCTTATTTACCCCGCGGAAAAATAATCCACGCGCGGCCCAATCGTTATTAAATCGGTTAATTATTTCGCCCAGAGTGAGGCCGAGACGCGCGGCGGCGTTAAACGAAAGCTTTTTCGCAGGCGCACACTTTTACGTACATCGCGCCTGGATAATGAATTATGGCCTCGGATTTTATCCGACAAAGTATTGCTCCTGCCGCCGCGGCGCGGCAGCAGCGCCGGCAACGTGATTGATTTATATCTCTTTTGGCGCTCGCGCTCGCGCGCGCGTTCGGATTCCTCACGTGCGAAAGCAGTTTTATCGGATGTACGAGCATCTGGAAACGTATTACTTTTATAAATCGCGAAATTGACGTGAAAACGACGCTGTACAGGGCCGATCCTGTAACAGGAACTAAATCAATTCGAGATGTTTTTCGAGACGTTCGCTTTTCAGCTTGTTTATTTGGATGACTGAAATGACGTAAGCCGCTTGATAAAGGAGGTCAGAGTAAAAATGACCATACTTTGCACAAAGAGATCAATTTTTTAAAGATTATTTTGAAAAAAAACTTTTTAAATAATATAATGCTTGATTATTCTGCACTTGTACTTGAATTTATTCTAAACTTTAGTTTTTTTATGAATTACTATAATTTAATTCTTAAATATTTGTAACACGACGGTTCCACCGACGTCCCGTTAAATCACTGTCCATCGTTCGAAACTTTTCTCAAAAAACCGCAAAACAGTAAACATTCCGAAAGAACGGCGCCTCCTTTTGAAAACGGTCGCGCAATTGTTCCAGCGGGAAACGCCGCGGAAAAAATGAATCTCTGATAAGGCATGAAACAGGCAGTCCCGTTCGACGTCAATAACGGCTTATCGGGGCGAATTCATCGTTTAGGCTTTCGCGCGTCGCGTCATTCGGACGAGCCGCGGGAGTAAAAAGCCGCATACAATTACCGGGGCTTCGCATTCGCCGGATACCGAGAGAGAGAGAGAGAGCTCCGCCGCGTAAGCTTCTTATGAATTTACACCGCGCGATGATGATTGCAGAATGCGAGAAATGCAGCCGCCCGTTTACGCCTTTCAAACAGCTGATGCGTTCCTTTTTTTTTTTTTATTTACGGATTTATTAAAGTGGAAAAATGAGCGTTTTTAGGAAGAAATTTTAATGTAAATAACGGTGCGCTGTCGTCGCAGTTTATAACTGATATATGTCGATGAAACGTATTCGCATCGCTACATCATAGAGTTTTCTATTGAGTTATAAAGAGATAGTAAATTGAATAAGTAAGTGTTGATGAAATTAACTTGAATCAAATTCTCATGGCTGAATTTGATATTTTGATATCTTTGGTAGTTTGATTTTCCGAAATTGCATTTTTTTTTAATGAATTTCAATTTATGATTTTAATCTTTTTAATTTCGCTAAATATTTGAATTTCTGAATTTCTAACCCAGCCCATCCACTTGTTTTTAAAACATTTTTCATCAACAAAATGAAAAATAAACGAACCGCGATAATTAACTGTAACACAATTGAATTAAATGAGAATTTTCAGAAGGTATAAAAATTGTAATTAATTAAAGGTAACGTTTTTTATTATCTCCCGCATCAATTACAAATGTTTAATTTGTATCTCCACAATGCTTCAACGAAAGGATTTCAAATTAACATTAATTAAAAAACCTTCATTAACGTCCTCTTCGACAGAGAAACCATCGAATCAGAGTGTAAAAATGACTTTTATCGATTGTCGAAAGCATTAAACCGTCCGCATATCTCGAGAGTCGTTCCCTCGTACGCGGTTTTCCGCGATAATTACGCGCGAACAAACGCACCGTACGTACAACCTCGCTCCTTCTCTCCGCGATTTCCCTCTGCTCGCTTCTTACGTCGGCTTATAACACCGGCCGGGGAATGAAATTACAGCGGCGGAGGCGGGGAATATTGCGACTTTAAAAGTACGGGCCCCGGGAGGAAGGCCATCAAGCTCTTGTTTTACGTTTGTTAGGGGGGCTTAACGCGTTTTGCACTTACACTGACCTACTTGCGCCCGTTGACTTTGTACTTTCTTTACCTTCCTTTTTTAATTTTGCGCGGGGGGATGATGCAATTACTTTTACCCTTTCTTGCTACCCGCGGAGAAACAGGGAAAAGGTTTTTCTTGCCCGGCGGCGAGGAGCGACAGCCGTAAAGAGACTTTGAGCCGAGACCGTAGTCTTTGTTAAAGTGGTTTGCGACTTTTTTTTTTAATGCCCATTAATAAATAAGATGGTGAAAGTTCTTTTCTAAATAAAGAGAAGTCCATCACCGCGTTGCAGATAATGTTTGTTGATCAAGTAATTTACGTAATGGCATTTTAACAATTAATACCGACCTGGTTGATCTAAAATTCAGAAGAAAAATGTTTCAATATTTCTTTGAATATTTATTTAATAAAATGTGCAATCGATGGTTATTTTAATTCGATAGAGGGCAAATGTAAAAAGGCAGGTTTGCTAAGAATGTATCGATTGTGAACTTTTATTCGTAATGTTCCATTAATTATATTCATCAAACACTATTTATTCTGTTTTACCTTGACTTAAATTAATATTCTTATAATCGGTTTGCCGCGTCACTCCCCGCCGTCAGATCAATCAAGCAGCTCGCCGAACTTTTCTATTGAAAAAGGTAAAGTTAAGCGCGATCTTAAAGTTGAACTGATTAAATAACTTGTGCTTAAAGCTACACCGAGAAAAGTTATACGGAAGTCTTAAAACATCTTTAACTTCTGGGCGAAGTTCCGTATAAGAACAACAGGAGGTTTTCCTATTAAACTGTAACGCAATACCCACTTTTTATTTAATTACAGTATATGACGGCACCTCGTTAAATTGTCTCGAAAACCCCTCGACGCCGAAGAAAACCAAGCAGATCCTTTCAAAACTTGCCGTTCTAATCCATAAAGCGGCAATTTCTTCGACTTCATCAGGCGCGCGGGCAGGTAACTCTCTCTCTCTCTCTCTCTCTCTCTCTCTCTCTCTCTCTCTCTCTCTCTCTCTCTCTCTCTCTCTCCCGAAGGCCCGAAGTTACAAACCTCGCCTTCTGCATAAACTCGTCCGAACGCGAGTTCCGATCGAATTATTACTCGGAGCAGCGTCGTCTCCGGCCGGCTAAAGCACGCGGCTGGAACTACCGGCAGGAGTTATCGGAGATTAGGCCGCGCTTTGATCCGAATCCGATCGGACGACCGAGAGATTATCGGAAGCGGGAGGAATTCGCAGAAGGAGGAGGTGGAGGAGGAGGAGGACCAACTCGCCCGGAATTTCCGCCTCGAGGACCAGCCAAGCATCTGTCCGGCTCGGAGCCGAGCATCTTGCCCCCCTCTCCGATATACCCGGCAACTGATAAGGGGGTGGAGTTCCTCGCTGAATTTTTATAGCTCGGCGCTATTCTTTCCTTCCTTCTGCCTTGATAAATGCTTTACTGTTACACGGAGAGAAATAGAAACAGCAGATATCGCGCTACAATTCATTACTGGGATTGAGAATTGTAACGGTATTTATGGAAAACTCTGAAGGTTAGTTTAAATAAACTAAATTTACTTTATTAAGTGAATAGCCTCGTAAATTCATTATTATCAATTATTTAAATACGTTACAGTTAATTAAAATATTAGTTCAATATTCATAAAGTTAGAGTACTGATGAACATTTCAAATTATTTTTAATTTAATTTAGAATGTTATTAATAGTATTTTAAATGGATGATATATAATAATTGTAAATTGAGGATGATGAAACAGATTTTTACATTTTTTTTAGAATATAATAGAGAAAATTCTAAGAATAATAATTGATTAAATTACGAGTATACTCTTTGTAAGGACTGAAAAACCCATTAGGAGATATTTTCTGAAATCAAGAATGGACAGGCAGGACACGCTATTATTATCGGATCAGCAAGTACTTAAGTCGCTTCTCTTTAAGACCCTACAATAGTTAACAGCCGACTTACTTCCAACAATGGGATGATCGCTATAAAAAGGGTCGAAAAAGTGCTGACGTCCCTCAATCACAAAAGACCAATGAAAGGGGGGAAATCAATGGAAATTAGTGAACATGCAGTCAAAGGAGAAAAAAGGAAATTTATTTCATTCCCAACGTTTGTACAATGTATATCTTCGGGCGCAGTACTCGGATTCATTTCAACGATTCACGGTTCTGTAAATTATTTTCTTCTTCCCAGAATACTCGGAAGGAGCTAAAGAGACTTGATTATAAAAATTCCTAAAGAATCTTTGTTGAAAGCTTGATGGGCATTCAAAGCATGAAATTATGAGCTCTGATGGTTATCACTGTCAGTCTTGATGTAATTTATACTACATTTAAGTCACTTTTTTACAGTCTAAATTTAATATTCCTTATTATACTTCGCCCACGTTTAAGCCACCCGAAACAAGGGCCGTTTTTTTTCTCAGATATATATATCGACAGGCCAAAAAAAAGAAAGCTCGCGCAAAGAAAGACCGTCTTATCGAGCTCGTAGATCGGCGAAGTGCCGCGCGGGAGGGCCAGGGGGCAGAGAGACGTCATCGTGGCAGGCGGCGGCGGCAGCGGCGACGACCCGAAAGGCAAGATGGCCGGACAATGACGGAGGATAAGCCCCCGGCCGGTTATTGTTCGCCAGGCTGGCTGGCAGGCTATTAAGTGACAGAGGATTATGAGCGGAGGCCGCGGCAGCCGCCCGCCTATACTTTGATCCCCCTGAGCATGACCGGAGGAGAAGCCGAGTCGCGGCGCCGTGACGGCTGCCCCTTGGGCTTCGCGTGTACGGACGAGGCGGGAGGAGACCTCTTCTGCTTTGTTTCTGCGCGAGGGAGACTTTTTGGGCGAGCGATTCGCAGGCGGCTGCCGCTGTAATCTCGGCGAATGTGTCTCGCTTCTTTTTTTGTCGCGGAGGCCAAGTAATGTGTCTTTTTAATTTGAGATAATGAAATGTGAGAATTTGGTTTATAAATTGGCAGGCGAGAAGTTGATCCACTTTTGTAGCGTGAAAGGTTCGAGATTTTTTACATTTTTCTAGTCGCTTGGGTTCAAAAGAAGCAATAAATATAATTACAGTTAAATAATCATTAAATTGCGTCACAACAAACGTAGATGCAATTAACTTTACAAAAAATAGTCGACAACTTCTACTGAAATTTAATTAATTAGCTAAATTACGAATGTGCCCAGCCATTGAACTTCTTTGTACTTCGTCCGGGAGGCAGTAACCATCCCCTTTTCCGAGCTCTTACACACTTTAGTTTGGCGTTGACTCTCCAGCACTCGTCGAAGAGAAAGAGAGAGAGAGGCAGAGGCGTTTGATGTCTCGATGAGCAAAAAGTAGAGAGCTGACTAGTCCGGCGAATTTTCATTGGAGAGCGCCGCTGTCGAAGGAGTCGCTGGATGGTCCTTTCGTGCTCGGCTACTCTTTCTCGGTCTTTCTTCCTCCGGAGAGAGAAAGAGAGACTGAGTGAAGCTTCCGAGGACACGGGAATTGACCGGAAAATTGAGCTTTTGTAATGGAATACGGCTCTGCCCTCCGCTTTCCTCTTCGGCTCTCTCTTTCCCCGGGAGAAGAGAGGACGAGGCTTTTCCGGATGTTTTTAGATGGACGAAAAAATATGGGCTTTTAAATAAATTTTTCAGCGGCGGGGGAGAGAGATGCTTTCATGCCCGCGACGTTCATTATAATATTTATTCAGCGGAGCCTTAAGATATGCGGAAGCGACGGCGACGCGAAATTTAGTTGCCATAAATTCCGCAGTGATTTTTACGAGAAAATTCCCTTTGTGCGAGAAAATGAGATTCGCCCGGCTCGAAAAGTTATGTAATATCAATGCTTGTTAAAATTCCTTTAAAAATCTTGATTTAATAAAAAAAAAAGAAAAGGAGGAGCGTCGAAAGGAGTATTGAAGACTGACGTCAAGGCTATTCACGTGTTAATGTACGTCCGTCCGAAAAAACGTTCCGTCAGAAAAGTACACAATGGCCCGGTCTTTCGAACGGGTGCAAAAAAGAGATCGAAACGAAAGACACTGCGGATTCATATCTAGTTGTGCCGATTCATGAAAGGAGCCGATAAAAAGCAGCCGATATTAAATCACCGTTCGCGTTCGTTATTATGTGCTTGCACAAAGGATCGACGAACGCGACTCGGAAAAGCTCGACTCCAGCCTTGAAAGCCTCGTCTTCGAAAAATAAAACGTATTTAATTCGAAATAATGCAAAATAAACGTAATTGCAAGGTATAAAGCGCATTGAGCGCGAAATTATTTTACGGCCCATAACAGCAGTACGGAAACTGAAAGAAAGTTGGGGGGAGGGCGAGAGCGTTTGATACGAAAAGAGGTTCGGAGAGTCGAGTAAATTTGAAACAATAGCGTCCGTTATCGCAGTTTCGAAACTTCTTCCCCCGAAGCGCGTCGAGGCCATTCTAAACTTCCGTCAAGATGAGATAACAGGCGGTTCAAAGTTACGCGCCTCGGAATTAAACTGCTAGAATTCGGTTTTCCCGCTTCCCCCGGTGTGCCGGTTGCTCATCCCCCAAAGGATGCTGCTGCAAACTTGCATCGCCGACTGTACGCCGAGTAGTGGAAGAGCCGCAGCTGCCTCGAGGAATCGCGAGAGAGAGAGAGAGAGAGAGAGAGAGAGAGCCGATGGGGGCGGCGCTTCGCGCTCGCTCGCGATGACAGGCCGATTCGCGCGCGTTTCTGTCCGCGGCTCTCCGAGAGAGAGATCGATTTATCGCGGACGCGTAACGCGATATCGTTAGCGGATTCGAAACCCGAGCGCTGCTTGCTCTGCGGGGGCGGACAGTCGATTATCGGGCGGACGGGGGGGTTCGCCGCTTAATTGTATAACGCCGTGACGGCCGATTCGCGAGGCGCCGATAATGCGGAGAAAAATGCACTCCCTGTTGGTAAAAGGGGGCTCACCGCGAGAGGGAGAGAGAGAGAGAGAGCAACGGATGTACTGCGGGATACTGACGCCGCAGTGACTTAGCTGCGATGAATATGTAAATAAATCTGGCTATCGTTGCTTGTAATTTATATTTGGGTTGTATTTCATTATTTATAATGCCGTGATTAACGTGATATCGTTAATTTTATTGATTATTAATTATGGCTAATACTAAAATCGTATGATTTATTAATTCGTACAAGTAATATTACATTTACAAGAAAAAATGCGAATGGTGAAGCTTCTGGCTTGAAATAAAATCTTTTAAACATTTATTCGTTTCATCTTTAAAATGATCACAAATTTTTTACAGAGAAAGGTTGTAATAATCAACTATAACAAAAACATCAACAGTCGAAAGGTTTTACCGAACAATTATATACGGCTTCCTAACGAAACAAGCAATAAAATGTCGAAAAATCTAATTACCGCAATTCACGCAAATTTACTCGAAAAAGTACATTAAAAAATATGTAGGTATTCCAGGGACGGGTAAACCAAGTCGAGCACTCGACTAATGAATCGAGTCCTCCTCGGGACGAAATGAAATCCGTGAAAAGACAAACGGCGCCGGGGGAGAGGGAATTTCCATTATTTCGGGGCGTACCGATACATCCGCAACTACGCGCCACCGCCGTCCGAGGAACGTGCCAAACTCCCTCGCGCGAGGGCTTTCGCTCCCTCTCTCTCTCTCTCTCTCTCTCTCTCTCTCTTTGTGCGCGGCTCTACGTGAGGACGGCGCGCAGCGGAGAAACGTGATTTATGCACGACTCAAGGGTATATACCCGGGGAGAAAGGGGCGATTCGAATTTTCCAATCGATTTTGCGGTATGGCAATGGAATCCCTCCTGTTTCGGGCTCCGAATTGCCCCCAATGAATTCGTAAGATAAGAATGAGGTGAGCCGATTGGTCGAATCTTTCGGTGCAAGTATTTCGGAAATTGTTTCGAGGGGGGAATGGGGGATGGAACTCGTTTTATGGCCTTTTATTAGTTTTCGAAGGCGATAAAAAGTTTTCGAAATAAAAAATCGTTGCTGAAATTTCCAGGAATAAAGTTTTATATTTTTTGAGAATTGAGGAAACCCCAAATTGCAAATGGAATTTTTTAATGTTTTATTCCAATTTTTAATATTTTAATTATAGTTGCGAATTCTTACTTTGATTTTCCTTTTGCAACGTAATTATTAACTTTTATGAGAGTTTATTTTCACATTTTAACAACTAATGAATATGAATAATTATTTACGTCATAATACAGCATAAACAAATTAAATTTCAAATTTAATAAAATACATTTCAAATCAGCATTGTTTGGAATTATCATTAAAATCATTAAAAATAGTAATGTTTAATTTAAGCTATACATTACTGAATATTTAAAGCAAAAAATGAATCAATAAACGTACAACCGCCGAAAGCAAAAACTCATAGACTCTTAATCACAGATCAGAAACTAAAAATTAAAAATCTCCAAAATCCCTAAGTTGGCACCAGCAAACTCCCCGGTCCACCCAATTTGACCCAGTCCCAGATGAAAGAGACAAAGCGAGAGAGAGAGAGAGAGAGAGAAGGCAGACGATCCGGGCATAGTTGGAGTTCCTCGCGGGCGGCTTTCGTAAACGGAATGCTCCGCGCATAATGTTGCGCGGACCCTTTCGATTCTGGCCGCGGTTTGTTGTTGCCGCACCGATGAAGATCCGGAGCCGCAATCGAAACTTTTGAATTCCCTGCCGTTTCGCCGATTTTCACCCGTTCGGAATTATTTTCCGCGTTACCGCGGATCACTTTGAAATTCGAATCTATAGTCGATGAAAGATTCTAAGAAATTCGTTTGAATGGAAGATTTTCCCTACCAATTCCAATTTCAATAGCTTTTCAAAAAATTGCTGCGCCTAACTGCAGCAGCCGATTATTTAAATTAAGCTAATCTGCAGTGTCTGGGACATCTAAAAAATCGTCTCTAAAATAATAGAAAACAAGCTCGCACTTACGATACTGTTTCGATAGTCCACTCGCTGCCCCGAGGGCCGAGCAATCACTCGGAGCGCGGCGAGATTTCACACTCGCGGTGTGTGCTTCCCTCGCTATCAGCCTCGGCGCATAGCAGTAATTTTGCACTCTTAGGCAAATACAAAACGCGCGCCGTATAATTTCGCGCTCGGCTCTCGCTCGATCGCTCGGCCCGATCGTTTTCTCGCGCTTGCGCAAACGCGCGCCGGGGATATCGTTACGAGATTCGCGCGCTCCTCCTTTTATGCGCCTGCATCCGTCCGGGTTTTCTTCCTCCGCCGGTGTGCTTTCTAAATTACATCTCGGGCGAAGTTCTTCCTGGTCCCTCGCCGCCTTTTTTTCCTCCAGGAGAAAGGGAGAGAAAGAGAGGGAGAGAGAGAGCCAGATTGACTAATGGCACTTGGGAGAGAGCCCCGACTGCGAGCGCGGCCCATTAAATTCGACTCCGAAGAGGCGGAACGTCCGGAGCGTGTGTGGGAGATGTATTTCCATTGCGATGACTTTCTTCCGACCCCCCCCCCCTTTTTTTTAATGCTCCCTTTGTTACATTTCCCCGGAATTGCGATGCTCCAACTTTTTCGGAGAGATTCACGGGCCACTTAACTCGTCGCCGAGACTTTACTTTTCTTTTTTTTTTTTTTTTGTTTATTCGCGGTGAAATTGGAACGTAAACTCGTCCGAGCGACGGTTAAAAGAAATTTGATTAAAAATCCGACGATTCTCTCGGCGACAGAAGCTCCCCCTCGGAATAATAAAGAAGAGTAAATAAGAGGAAGAAAGCGGAAGTTGATTCAGCGCCTGCTTAACCTCGACAGTCGGCTCTCCACGGCCTGCCGGGCTTTAACCTCCTCGAGTTAGCAATTATTTCGCAGCCACTGTATACACACGGAGTACCATCCGCTTCCGATTAATTAAGGGCTAGCGCTCGCGCGCGCATGCGCAAAAAGGGACGGAGGGGAGACCTTTTTGCAGCGTCTTCTCTCGCTTTATGCAATGGGGCTTCATAGAGACAAGCTTCTGCGGAGGCTTCCATTGAACGACTGTCAACGAGCTGCTGAATGGCCTATTGATCGGATATAAAAGTCGCGCCGGGAATAAATATTATATGCGAGAGAGAGAGAGAAGCCGCGAGAGTCCGCGCTTCTCTTTGCCGCGCGGAGAGAGAACGTCATTATGGCGAAATTTTTGTCGTGTCGAGAGATTTCATTGTGTATATCGGCTTCTTCTCTCCCCTGCCTAATGAGCGAGATGAAAGAGGTTTCTTTGTTTCCTGTTGCCACGTGGGTATTTCTGTTTTTTTTTCTTTTTTTTTAATTTGCGTAACACCAGACTTTTTTTCGCAAGATTGGATGCCGGGTTTGGACGTGGAAATTACTTCCATTGTGGCCGCGAGCAGAAAGACTTTTGAAAAAAGTCTCTAATTTCGCGCCGATAAAGGGGTGAGTCCGGAAGGTTGCAATTTTGAAAAAGAAACTCCCAACCCAGTTTTCCTGAAAACGAACCCGCCGCACCCAGACGCAATTCGATTCTGGTTATTTGCGCGCTCGAAAATAGCCTCGCGTATCGGTTGCATTAAATTGAGTAACACGTGTCTGCAGGCGTCTACTTTTAAAGGCCACGTGCACTTGATTAAGAACAAGAGCTCACTGGAAGCCATTAGCCTAAAAACTCGATCGCTGCAATAATAGCAGTAACTGTTTTAGACTTTTTTTTCTGCCGAAGCGCTGAACTTATTAGTGAAGTAACATTACTTCGATATTAAAAATTGTTATGAAAAATAAAATCCCTATATCAGAATTCTTTAATTAAACAGTAAATTCCGAGCCACCAAAGATTTTTGAAAAACTGCTCAAAATCTCTCCGGCACTAAAGGTTAATCGCCATTAATTAATCATCACGAAATTAGCAACAACGAAACTGCTAACCCGAGCCCGCAACTCGAAAACGTAAGAGAAAAAAAAATCCAGCGGCGACCCGCTGACACACACTACTTTCCTCCAGGATATTTCTCACCTATCCGCAGTCTCGAGCCAGAATCCCCGCATTATGCCGAGCACAATGCTCGCTCGCTCGCTCGCTCGGCGAAATCTCTTCATTCTTTGGCGCCCGGTGCCCCGAGTCACTTCAGCTCTCTCTCTCTCTCTCTCTCTCTCTCGGCGCTTTACACGCCGGGGAATTACGGGCGGACAAAAGCCGATGACGCGCGAACGGCGAGATAGCGCGCGAATCAAATTGTCGAGCTTTAATGATCGGGGGAGAACCGATGAGCGATGGATTTTTTAGCGGCTGGATATTTTGATGGATGAGCCGGGAAGTGGGTCGTTCGAAAGTTTTGATTTTTCGCGTCAAATTTTAGATTTGCCTCGCGACGACGGGCTTTTGATCGACTAGCGGTAACGCGGCTGTTTATTCGCTGTGGTCTGCCGAAGGATGATTCTCAACTTGCGAGAGATTGTTTATTTTTTCAAAAAGATATTATACGTACTCGAATCGGTACACGCGCAATTTTTTCAGCGGGTAAACTCTCAAAATCTTGACCAAAAAACGAGGACTCGAAAGAATTCGGCTCTCTATTAGAGACGTCAGCAAAAAGTGCTGCGAGGGGGGCGGTGTGCAGTGGGAAAACAACGAGTGGATGGAGGCTAAAAGAGAGACGCCGAGCCAATAATCCATATAGAGGCGGACGGCCGGACCACTCGCCCGTTCCCTCTATCAAAAGAGAGGAGGAAGCCCGGAAGAAAATAATGGAAGGGCCGCTCGAGCGTGCGCTTTACCCCGGCCGGGGCACAGAGAGAGCACATGTGAATCGACAGAATGAAGAGTCGAGTCATTGTCCGCGTTGATTCGTGAAAGAAGAACTGCAGCCAGTGGAGATTTAGCCGAACCCGGAACTGCTTTTCAACGGAAAAATCGAGCCAGAGGGGGTACGGGAGACTAATAGGATTGCGCGTTTATGCGCTGCTTCGCTTTTTGCTCTGCGGAGCGGCGCTGCTGATTTTAGTAATCTTATCTGAGTATTTGGGTTTTTATCGCGCTTTGAGGTGGACGCCGTATGTTGCGGCTGGTGATAACGATTGCGCAGATGTTTCTTAGTGTACACGAGTGGAAAAAAGAATTGGAAGATGTGCTAAAACGTTTTTAAAATTGTAATATCACTTGGAGAGCAATGAAAACACAAATTTTGGTCGCACGAAAAATGTTCCATTTACCATGAATAAACGCTTGTTATTTTTTTTAATATTACAAAATAAAAAAAATAGCCGTGAAACTTCAGTTTTGCGCTTGATAATTTCCCGCGATCCAACAATCTCGAGTAAATTGCTAGCTAAAACTGCAGAAAAATCTAAGCCCTCCGTGCAGCGGCGAAGCAATATAATCACTCGCTAATCCGACCGCGGACTCGACACTTGATCCTTAACTAGCGTGCCGTCTCATCAAGCCTCTCTCTCTCTCTCTCTCGGCTCGAACTCCGCACGGTAGCCCGTGTACATCCCCGTGTAATGGCCGTAACGCTTCTTCTTCCGCGCGCGCTCTGAAAACGGGAAGAGGCGCGGCGACGTATTTCAAGTGTCGCCGGCCGCCGACAGCTCGCGCGCTACATTTTCCAGACGGCGGACTCCCCTGTACTGTTAGACGGCGCGGAGAGGCAAAAAGCCCAAAGTCATAGCCCGGCGCAGGCTCTTTAGTTCTGCTTTTTCCCAGGCGGACGGCGACGAGTGCTGCGTCGCTCGGGTCAACACCTTTTTTTAGATTCCTTCGGCCTGGGGGCCTCGGAATCTCGGCGACACTATTTTTAGCGGGATTCGACGCGTTTTTCGAGAATCGGCGATTTGCGCGACAAGCTAATAATTATTTTTATGAATTAAATTTAAGCATTCTCTTGAATATAGTGCTATAAAAAAGGCCAATAGTATACTGAAATATATTCTAAAAATACGGATTTCTTTATTTTATGCGAGAATTTGAAAATCTCATATTAGTATTAATAAAAAAATTAATTTACCCTTAATAATAAATAATATGAAGAACAAAAATTGATAAAAAATATTAAAATTAAAATATACTTTCACAGTCAAATGTGAAGTAATTTTTTGAAAATGTCTGATTTTTTAATATGATAAATTCTGAATATCTGAATAAATCTTAAAAAACCAAATGTTAAAAAAAATTCAAAAATTTTTGGTGATAAAAAATTGAAAAAAAATTTATTCTTTTCCAGGAACGAGCTGAGACTTTGGAAATTCTTGTATGACACAGGAACCCGGTTCATACAGTTGCCCGGCTAGCTCAGTCGGTAGAGCATGAGACTCTTAATCTCAGGGTCGTGGGTTCGAGCCCCACGTTGGGCGCATTTTTTTTTTCTTTTATTCTGACAAATAATTTAGCTTAGTTCAGAATATATATTTTTTAATTGATTCTGTTTATTATTGAATAGATTTAAAATTATTTACGGTATCTTTTAAACATTTCATCAGCTTAAGAATATCAATAAACAAAATTTAAAATTATTAGAAAGATAGATTTGCGTAAACAAACTGAATAAATAATTTCTAAAATTTTTTTTATTAAACGTTAAATAGTATTTAATATGTCGTCGAAATTTACAATATACAATGAGAATTAAACACTTAATCTGTTATAGCGATTCCGCAAATCATTTTTAACAATTTTTTTCATTTGAGTCTCCCTTATCCTAATTTTTTTTCTTATGCTAAATTATTTATCTTCTAAAATATAATATTTTTGAATAAATACACTGTAAAAAAGTTTTATTTCAAATATGTTTTAATTTATTATTTATTACTGTATAATATTTATTAAAAATAATTCTGGAGTAAAAACATATCTGGATTAATTATTAGTGTATACTAATTATTATAAATTATTCTGAAATAAAAAATATATTAGGATTATTTATTAATGTATAATATTTATTATAAATAATTCTAAAATAAAAAATATATCTGGATTATCTAGCATCGTATAATAATAAATAAAAATAATTATAGAATAAATAATCTATCTGGATTTTTTATATTATTTAATAATTATTATAAATAATTCTGGAAATAAAATATATCTAGTACAATTTTTATACTAAATAATATTATAAACATTGTGGACTGTAAATTAAATTCATAATTTAATTTATACTCTGCACCATAAATGTTTTTAAAGTTATTAATAAATAATAATTAGAATATATATATTTACAGATATATCATGAATTTTGAGTTGCCATCCTGTTCGAGGAGTTCTTCTAAAATAAATATATGGTCAAAAAAATGAAAGTCATTGCTATCTTTTATTGATCATTATCTAGGTCTTGTTAATGGCGTTTTCGAATTGAAAACCGTTTCACGGATGAAGAGTCAGAAGCTACGCGCGCGTATCTTGAGGAAGTTATTGGTCCGGGAAATTACGAGTTTCTAATTTACGAATCGCGTAATTCATTACACTACAAAATTTTGACATTGATTAATTAATTTTCATTTTACTTTTCGGAAAAATTAGAAAAACTTAATTACAAGCCCGTAATTTGCAGTCCCGATAGTATCTTGTGGACGTGAATATACTTTTCGATCGCTGCGGTCGACACAGCGGTAAGTACTTTGACCATAAAAGAATCTCGACTATCGAGGAATAATCGATACGCCATTCAAAGTTCAATCAAGCCGTTAATTATTATCTAGAATAGATCGGGGCATAGAAAAAACCTAATTCTTGAACAAATATCGCGCTCTATAATTATAAACTAAAAACTGGAACTTACCTCGGTAATGGAGAAGAGTAAATAAAAACCGTTCTCAACCCCTTAGAGTCTCTCCCTCTGAATTAGGAGAAATCCGCATTCAAAAAGACACGACCGACAGCTCTCATTAAACATACAAGCGGCGTTAAAGCCCCCAAAGAACAATGTGCAAAAGAGCCGAAGCCAAAAGAGGGGTAGCAGCGGAGAAATAATTTGCAGGAGAAAGAGCTTTCAAAAACAGTCGAGACTAAGCGGATTGGCGCGCGCGAGCACGACTGGAAGAAAAAAGAAGCAGTATAATGGAAGGCAGAGGCGCATGCGCGTCGGCGGATTTGATCGACATCTCGTTAATTATTAACCTGCCCGGGAATTGAGTAACGGTTTTATCCCAGCAGTCGGCTCGTGAATTATTGCGCGGATGATGCCGAATGATGATCGGAGCCAAGCGGAGCTCGATTGCCCAAGCTGCATTACCGCCCCCGAGATTTTTGCGCCCCAAAGATTTCTGCTGCGCCTCTGTCTCCTTTTTTCGAGCCGGTTCCTGCTTTCCTTTTTCACTGTACGTAATTACTATTTTTATTTAATAAACGAGAGATGAATTTATTTAGTTCAAAAATTGAGATAATTTATGAGAAATTTATTGAAATTAATAAATGAAATTATTTATCTGACGTAATTTTCTTTTTTTCTTTCCTACCCAAAAGCAATTTATTTCGTAAAATACAAAAAATAAATGGAACTGCACACAAAAATATTCATTTATTTATACTTTTCAGGATTCCACGTTTTGAACGTACCGCAATACAAGAAACATACTTGTACGTATGACCCAGATGTGTATAAGTTTGAAGATTTGATAAATTATCCTGAACATTTTGAAAATTTACAAGTTCTAGAAAGCAGCGTTAACCTTAGATGTGAGCACGTATTGTAATAAATTAAATAATGTAAAAGACATGTAAATAGTTTTAGAACTATGTGATGATAAGAAACTTAGAAGTAAAAAAAGTGGTGGATGTAAGTTTGATGGAACGGGTTAATATGCAAAGTTCTTAACTAACGAAACTAATTTTGATAGATGAATTTGATAAAAGTTCTATTGGATAAGTTGAAGAGCTTTCCTTTCCCGTTTAAAATTACTTTATCTTGACGATTTCAGTCGTAGTTAATGAATTCCTCGCTATCCATTAATTTACAGTAGAAACGCAATGGCACGTTGAATTGCATCTTTTCTCCGTACGGAATATTTCTGTCCGGTCGACAAAACTCTTCATTGCCCCGAGATTCTGAGATTTCAGTAATAGCCAGAGCAACTCGTTTTCGTTCAGCTGTGAGTCGAAAGAAACAACTGACATTACTCGCTCCCCGTGTCTCCCTCTCCTCTTTTTCTCCAGCTTTTTCCTGCCTCTGCCGTCGCACAGTTTAGGGCCAACATCCACTACCATGTGTATACCGAAGTAGCGGGAGATTGAAAGGAAGTTCGGAGCTTTGCCATTACGCCGATTTGACGTGATGCAATTTCTCACTAAACGAGAGGAACAGAGAAAAAAAGCAATGGGAAAAGCACGAACGAACTACAACGAACCGATAGCAAACTGCTTGCTTAATTCCACGAAATCTTTCACTGCCATTACGAGCGTTCTGACCTGCGCCAAAGCTAATCAATTTTAATTTCATCCCGGGCAGGAAGGCGGCTGCAAAATAGAAGAACGGATAGGCCGACACATGACACCTCGACCCGACCCCGTAAAGATCGGCGCAATAGCTTTGAAAGTTGAAGCAAAAAGGAGAGCTGCAGCGGCGCAAAAGCGAGACTTAATTTCCTCCCGTAAAGATCAGCGGTTTACATCAAAGAATGTGGCTTCCTCCGCAGCTCGTTTGGAGTCCATCGCACGGCGAGACTGCTTTATTAAAGCCGCGCCTCGCTCGAGAAACCTAGAACTGCTCTCCCTAGGACCGTTAATTATTTTACCGGTCTTTCGACAGCGAACAAACACGTAAACACACACACACAGCAGATGCAGTGGGTCGTTATCGAGCCGCAGCCTGGAGGCCCTGATTGAATGGAATCTTCGGAGGATGAGGCCCCTATCGAGCCTCACGCTAATAAGGGCATTATCATAGAGAGAGCGGCCCCGAGGGTTGGATGTAGAGCAGCGTGCTTAGAATGCGAGAAACGAGCCGGCGAAGCTCCTAAGATTGAGCGGACGATGAAACCCGCTCGGGAAGCTTGGAGTTCTTATTAGTGGATGATTCGTGCTCCTATCGGCGGAATTTAGAGTAGGCTTTCTTACATGACGGTTATTAAATTTTCATGGATTAGGTGGAATCATGCTCGACAATGCTTTTTAACCGTAATGAACTCAAAGATTTATTTCCTTTAGTTTTCCGCGTGCATTTTAGCTCTTCTTGGAAGGAATTTCGAAGTCAAAATTATAGTTGATGATGAATTTTCGTTTCGTGTACAATACGCTAATACCATTTATAAATAAATAAAAAATTTGGTCTATGGACGGTTCAACTAAATATTTTGAGCCAGATTTTCCAAGTATTAAGTAGGTTCAAAATTGGCTAAGGATTTGCTGCAAGTTAGCCGAGTATTCAGACACTGCAATGTGAATTTCAAATCCGCCATTAATAATAGAACCGCAATAATGGTAAAGCTGATTAAACTGTAAACAACGATCAGGACGTCAATGATAACAAGGAGATGAACATTTTATCAGTATCAGTCAAAATTTTAGCATCTCCGAAAGCCGTAAAGCAGGATAATTGATATATATCCGGCCAAGTTCCATCGGTAAGTTTCTCACAGTGTATATACGTATATACAGAGCGGGACTCGCAATAAAGAACAGAAGAATAGAGGACTATAAAGTAAGGGGGCCGCCCGCCGAAGTAATCTTATACTCTCCCGGATGCATACTTCTTCCTGCTCCTCTGCTTCTTCTTCTTCTTCTGCCTCTTCTTTCTCTCTTTCTGGGTCGCCTTTATCTGGGATTAGAGCGAGGTGGCTCGCTCGCGCATATATACGTATACATATATACGCGCACGCGCGACCGACCGACTGCGGAGACACCTTCGGCGTTTCTCCCACGGAGCCGAGCGTAAAGCAGTCCAAAGGTTGGATCCTCGGCGAAAATATGGCGATGCATATTCATTAGTCGAAATAGGGTATCGCCTCTCTTTCCCGGGGATATTTACGTACAAGACCTTTCTTCCAGGCCCGATAATCCTCCGGCTCGTGCGCCGCACAGCCTCTCAATCCTGGTCTCGATCTTCCGCAGCCGTTAATTACGGCTACTTTATGGACGACAATTGTGTCTACTCACTGATACGGAGCTGCACTACATCCCTGATAAGGAATTACGCTGGTGACTCAATCATTGGCGGTATTGATCTGTTTCGAATCAACCTGTCCCAATCTGCTTTAATGAATTTCTACTAAATTAAGCATTGATTTATTCATTGTGTTGACAGAGGATATATCATTTAATTCGGATGCGATCATATTTTATTTCGAAATTAAAGCTTTCTCGCGGAATAAGAGCGTAAAGATCTATTCGTCCGACCACAATCTCGATGTAATTCTATTACAAGTTAAAGGATCAAAGTAAAGCCACCTGATGAAAAAAGGAAGAAACTTGAATTAATCGCGCTTGCTGGCGAAATAGCATTTTATTCCAGAGGGTTTTCAAGCGTCGCTCCCATCTCCGCTTCTTCCGCTTCACATCTCCGGTTTACCCGCAGCAGACGCATCGCTTGCAATTGACACAGCACGTCGACGGCAAGCTGCTGCCGCTACGAAGTTCCAGTCCGATGAATGTATTGCGCAGCTCGGGAAAGGCGAGGAGGTAGATAGGACGAGGGAGAGAGAGAGAGAGAGGACGGATCGAACCCAGGGGATTGCGCGATATCGGTAGTCGGGGTTAAACGTAAATATGTCTATATCCCCGCAGATATTCCAAGTCGTTGAGCGGCACGATCAGGCTCGTAAAGTTGCCAACGCAGAATGAGAAGGAGAGAGAGAGAGAGAGAGAGAGAGAGAGAGAGAGAGAGAGAGAGAGAAGCTGGGTGATTGAGGACTGTGAGAATGCCAAATCTCTTCTATCTCTCTTTATTCTCCATCATTTTCTCACTTGCTCTTCCATTTTTCGAACCCTTTTTCTCTTGCCTCATTTCGAGAGTTACCTCTCACTTTCCTTTTGCTTCCTTATTTGTGCCGCATTTTTCTATCGCTCCTTCTTTTATTGCTTTATCCTTCCTCCTTCGACTCCTTTATTTTTCGATCTCGACCATTCTTTTATTTTCTTACGCTTCTTTGTCTCGATTGTTCCAAATCCTTTGTTACTACATGTTTAATTCTTCCTATTTGTTTCTCCTCGATTGCTTCGAATATTTCTACTTTTCAGTCGATGTCTCGACACACCAATTCCACCACTTTCTCCAGTCTTCAATCGATACGTACCATATAATTTGATAAAAATTTCTCCCTCGCGCAAACATTCCACTCGCAATTTCCCTCCGCTGATTCCATCTTTTTTCTCCCGAGCTCTTCCTCGCAGCTTCTTTATGTACGGGGTGCTTGCGCGCGAAAATTTACACTCATACTGACATGTACGCGCGTATCTGCACTTCCTTTTTCAGCCGATTCGTGGCCGTGGCCGCTGAAGGCAGAGAGAGAGAGAGAGAGAGGAAGGTAAGGAGGATTCACTTACACCCTCAAGTCCGGTAAATTCTTCGAGAGAGAATTGCCATGGTTGGAGAATTTCGAGGGTCGGTGCATAATTCCCGCGGCCAGTATAACCTATGCCGCGAGGGTTCGAATGCATAAGTTACGCGCGAACTTTCGCCACGTTTGATTTCCGCGAAAGAAGCGCCGCAGGAATTCGCATTGTTTTAGCTTCCTCCTTTATATTCGTTTACCTTATCAAACTAAACTGATCGCGTAATTTATAGGCATGCTTTTCTGGAATGATTTCAGCCGGAAGATTAGATACAGCCATTAATACTTTTTTTAGTAAACATTTTTAGGTTAGCTGAATAGGGCTAGTAAATAAGTACAGACTTCCAAGCATTTTAATTCTAATAAGTAAAATTCTATAATAATTTTAAGCTAAATTTTAACTTATTTAGAATAACTACACTTTACGCTGCAATTAACTTGAAAATTTAGATACTTCAACGTACCAGGAATCGACGTTTTATCAAATTAAGTTCAGAAAATTTTGAAAAATATTCCAAATGCTATTAAAATAATCCCATTAAACTTTTTAACAACATTAGGGATCAAGCGAAGCATAGCTGAATATAGTTAGTAAAGTAAAATATTTTAATGACTTGTATACCAATAACTTTGTTAACTCCAGGGGATCGACGTATTCTTCATTACCCGCGCATTTAAACTCTCAAAGCTCGATATAGCAAATAATTTACTGTTAATATATGGGATAGCTTTACGCGTCCGCACCGCGTCACACGTAGGGTTAATGATGTTCATTTGAAAATACCTCGTCGCCGCCACATCTCGGAAATTCCTTCTCTAAAAATGCAAAACTCACCAGAGGAAACGGGGCCAAATATTTGCAGTCGGACGCAGCTGCAAATTGAAAAATAGCAGGCGCGCGCGCGCGGAAGAATCTCCCTCGGAAACAAAAGCCTCGGGAGTAACGAAGGGGAATCTTGGGATCACACGTGCGCGCGACCTGCGTGTGTACCCGGGAGTTACGGGGCCTCGCGACTCCCCGGAGGGATCACCGACGGCGCGGACAAACAAAGGGAGCGGAGGTGTAACTCGGCGGCCGCCGCCGAATCAAAATTCGAGCGGTTTTCTGAGTGAATTCTGATGTTTTCTCTTAAGTGTAAATGATATAATCGGAAGGACTTGATGGATGGAATAATTCAGGCCCGCTAAGTGATTGATTGGCCTCGCCGCTTGGATACATAATTCTTCCGAGCTTGTAAAAAGCATAAACCGAATGATTTATTCGGCGTAATAAATTACTTTATAATGTTACAGGCTGAAAAACGAATAGGCGATTAGTTTTTACGCCCGTCCTATTTCTTGCCCGCAAAAAAGCTCTTCAACTGTCAACACTCCTCTCGATTTGCATATATGGATGCGAATGGATAACTCGTAAAAATCCAAAGCAGCTCCCATTATTACGCGACACACGCGACGATGGAGAATACTCGAGCGTTCGTCAACTTGCTAGACGATCTCGGCGCTAGACTAATTATCCACATACCATCGCTCCTCTCCGAGCGCAGCAATAATTTCACCGGGAGAGAAAGAGGGCCGAGAGAGATATTAAGGTCATAATCGTTCCTGAGAACTGTGCGGTCTCAAAGTGCTGCTTTCTGAAGTGCGACGACGATCGGGGAGAAAAATCGAGTGTCGAAGTATCCGGGAGATGGAGGATGACTTCTTAATTGGAGACCGTAAGGTGGTAAGTATAGCTGGTTGTGCAAGAGGTATGAAAATTACGGCAAGCCGGTTTTCTGGTTTACGTAACGAATCGAGTTCCAAGTGTACGAAAAAATAAGAATAATTGAGTGTACTTTCTTGAATGTCAATATAATCTCGTATTGTCTCCTAATAAGATCAAAAAGAAAGTATCTATACGCATAATTTATGTGGAGATCGACGGACGTTATCGATCTCCGTCCGAGATTTACGACGCACCGAAAACAATCTGAGCGTTATAAATTTAAAGTCTCTCTTGCTGAAAAAAAGAATTTAAAAAGACAAACCGTTTCGGTAGCCAGTTCCTTATCTCCGGCGAGTTGTACATTATGTTTCAATTACAAACGACTTAAACGGGTGTATCAAAACCAGCTTTTATCTTCTATCTGTTTAACGATTCATCAGGATAGGAATTTATTGCTTTTCCCGCGCGACGCATTAAACTAATGGACAAGCCGTCTTTAAAATGAGCGAACTGCTCTCTCTCTCTCTTCGTTTGAAAAGCTGTTTCCTCCTTTACCCGACAAATGCGGGCTATTTTTACCGGCTGGATTTCTGCCGGCTATATTCCATAATTTATACGCAATCGATTGTAATGGCGACGCGCACCGCTAGCCGTTCAATGATCCTCGCGAAACGTGCAACCCGTAATTATCGCCGACGGAAAAAGCTCTCTCTCTTTCGACCTTTCGGTGTTCCATCTTCGATTCCGCGCCGCTCGGACTATAAAGGAAAATGAATTTTCTAGCCCGTAATAACAGGTATTATTTGGGAGGACTGACAATGAGGCTGCAACAACGGCTCTCTCTCTCTCGGTTGGTATAGTAAAAACGGGACACTGTAAACGCCTTTAACGACGGCAATTAATAGAGAGAAAGTCGTCGACGCCGTGTCGCAAGTCGTAAAGAAAAAGGAAATCCGCGAGAGCGCGCGCGACGAGCTTTTATTGCGATCGCGAGAGCGGCTTTCCGCGAAATCCTCCGCGCGTCCGAGAAGTTCCAGAACAACCGCGCGGACGGGAGAGTCCATTATCGTCGAGCGAATAATACAACGTTTTGAATTTCATTCTCTGTTACGAGCCCTCGTTACTACCCTCTTGATTATCTAAGTGAAATCGCGCGGCGTAAATATCCGTCTCCCTCTCTCGCCGAGAGCCGTTTTCCGGAAAAACGGTCCGGTTCCGCGCGCGGCGCAAACAAGCGCCGCCGCGCAGAGTTGTCTTTAACTTGGGAATCTTCCTCCGGATCGAGGAATTAGCCTCGTCGTTAAGTTGAGCCGCGCGCCGTTCGTCAAGTTTTCCCATGTGGAATCAGCAGCTGCGCGCACCTTGACAAATCGACAAACTGCTCGCTAAACTTAATTTAGTAATGGGAGAAAGAGACTGCGAGGGGGAACTTTGCGCAGTTTCGTCCGGCTTCGAGGGACGACTCTCTCGGCGGGGCGTACATGAACTTACGGACCTGAGTAAGCATTCGCGGGAGTCTAACGAACGAATTGGCGCTGGCAATTAAACCTAGTCCGTGCTAAGCTGAATCTTCCGATTTCGGCGCGTTTACGGATTACACTGATAACAGAGAGCTCCGGCAACTCGTTTGGTTGAATGTTTGTAAGAGTCGGGAGGGTCGTTTTAATTTTGAAAAACTCTCTCGAGAAATTTAAACTTGATTCGAGACGGAAATTGCGTTTTCGGATGTTAATGCGAGATAAGCGGGATGGAAAATGTACTGCTCGGATATTTACGACATTAACTGTTCAATCTCTCAACTCAACACATTTTAAACAACTGACTGACTTACGCAGTTCCGCCTAACGTTACTATTTTTTCCCGGCCGATAAAAATTATGTATCCTGCAGGAAGGAGCAACAGCTGGAGGGCTCGCGATTTTTTTCCGCTTCATTATCTCTCTCCGCGTTATGAAAAATCTTTCCTTCATAAATTGTTACATTTTATTCCTAAACGCAAAAAATAAATAAGAATACTGATAGGAACTATTTTCCACGGCTTACCCATCGAACGAGAAAACGAAGGTGAGCGAGGAGAGCGGCGATATACATACCTGAAAATAGAAAAAAAAAACGAAAGGTTAATTTCTGCCTCGACGTGGAGCACATATATAATATAAAATTTGAGTACGAGCGGTAATGGAGGCCCAACTTGTCTAAATACAAATCAAATTACATAATTTTAATTCGAGATCGAATCTCGAGCACGATCCTAATGGCTTTCCTGTTAAGTCACGATTGGCTTACATTACAACGCAACGAGTGTCATCGCGGCGAGTAAAAACGCCGCGCCGCTCGCGCGCGATAATCTAAAGGGTTAACCGTACGTAGAGAGAGAGGGGGGCAGAGAATGGAGGTCGCGCAATTATCTCGCAATAGGCGCGATGCATTAGCGAGAGAGAGAGAGAGAGAGGCTAACGAAGAAGAACTAATGGCGACGGGGTTAGTGGCGTGATGTTTTACGGTAGCTTAGGATTCGCGGTGTCACTGCGCGCCGAGGAGAGTGACTTGACGCGTCGTAAACGACTCTCCTCCACGCCGCCGAGAGAGATTGCCGGCGGATCTCCGTTTTATTTCGCGTCCGAGCGCTCGCAGCTAATGTTTTTAAATGATGGCTGACGATGGGGACGAGGAAGTCGAGTTCGCTCTTTTTTTTTGTTTTAGAGCTTAAATTGTTACGGGGGGGAAGTAACTGTGCTGTCGAGCTGAGCTTCGATCGATATATATTTTTAGTCGTAAAACGTTTATTGGCGATATTAACACGTCGTAACTAACCTGCCTTTTATTGCCGCGGCACTAAATCCATTTGCTTTCGAGAGAAAAAAAACAGCAGCGCGCAATTACAAGATTAGATAAAACGTCGAGAAAATGAAATTGCCTCCAAAATTTCCTAAAAAAAAGAAAGGAAAGAGAGAAACTGCAGGCTCGTTAAAAACGTTTTTCCAACGCCGGGCCTCGTACGCACCGTAGGTGAAGGAGAGAGTTCATTAAATTCATTACAGCCCCGAGAGAGAATCGCGCAGGCGTTCTCCGAAAAGTATCCGCCGCGCACATAGGACGCAACGAATGCCCTATTCATTCGGCTCGTGAACTCGGGGACAGGCGCGCACGTGCAGCCTCCGAAAGCGGCACGAGCTCCTCCCCCCCTCCCCTCCTTCCTCCGGCTGTTCGCGCGCTTTAAGGACGCCACTTAACCTTTCGTCGCCTCTTTGCGCCGCGGAACGCACGTGTACGTCGCCGAGTCATTACGCGCGAGGGATAATTGGACAAAGGATGCCCCCTCCCTCCCCCCGCCGATGAAGATGACACGTGAGAGGAGTGTTCCGGCGACGGCGGCGGCGCTGCCGAGAGGAGGGTTGCGGCTGGGTGAGCGGTGTTTTGAGAGACTCCGGAACTGGAAGGCTTTGCGTTAAGTTTCATTTGGTTATTACCAGGCTGGAAGTATATTTTCATTAAGCCTGCCGTTGGGCGAAACGTTGTTTTCCATTTCTTGTGATTTTCATGGATCGGAATTCGTTTATCGCTTGTTCTTCATTGAAGAATGTTTTTATCGTATTACTTTTATCGCTTTCTAAATAAGCAGCTTATCGATTACGGAATTTACAATTCTTTTGTAACAATTCCGACGATAGAACGAATTCTTCGAAATAGTTTACTTTCGACAATGCAAAACGCGAATTTCAAGCTGGCACGGTTCATTTCCGATACCGGCAAAACACACCGCTGCCGCACCATTACCGTTCTTCCGGGGGGATTAATTAACTTTTTCTCGAATTTTTATTTCGGTACTTAAGTTAATTAAAGGATTTTTTTCGAGTCCACTCGCCACCCGGTAGTAGGCCAGGAGAGGCAGTAGATCCGAGTCGGCCGAGATAAAGCCGACGGAGAGAAAAAAGTTTCTCGCGCATAACGGCCCCGCGCCTTTATAATTGCTCGTGGAAACAATTACAAAACACCATAATTGGGTGAGCCACACACCATTGCCCCAGTCGGCGGCTCATCGCGGCCGTTTTGTCGCGCGCGCGAGGAGAAGGTTAATTGTCCTGCTTTTTTTTCGTGTGGGAAAAGAGCTCCGGCCGATTCAATGGAGCGCGCCCGATTGTTCTTCCTCCCCTCCCCCTCCCCCTCGAAACGCCGAGGGACTTTAATTGGAGACAGATCTCAAATATTTATGGAAATATTAACCGTAAGAACAGAGGAGGATCGCTGTACCGTTACCGGCGCCGACTCTTTCTTCGATCGGTTTTTTACCTCCCATTGTTACGGTGAGAAACTACGCGAATCGAGCTTTTCTCGGATCGAGGATCGGTCGGCTCCCGAGGGAGAATGACATCGTATTCAGTTGTCATGATTACTGCCTTTTTTTCTCCCGGCTGATAAAAAGCTTCTCGTTGGATCTTCCCATTAAGAAATAAAGATCAAGACACCAGATACAGATTTCGTTTTCAATCAGGTGCATTGTAAAAACTTTCCGGGGACTGGAAATTAAATCCAAATCGGTAATTACGGACGATTACAGACTTCGAGAACGGCTAAACAGTTTCGGTCTACGGAGACCATCACGGCGAAAAGGAAATAAATTGACGGGGGATCCGGCAGCCGCCGTTCGTTTCATTTACGGAGCGAAATGGCGTTTGCTTGGCAGCGAGTCTCAGTGCGCGGAAATTCACTCTATCAGGAATGAAATTATTCAAATTCAATTGAGTCTCTCGAACGAAGCCAGGGCCGTCTCTATTTTTAGTATTCCGGCGATCCGAGGAGGAGATGGATATTTTAAAAAATGTATTAGATCTCAGTTGGTGCAGTATAAAAATTGCGTTAATCCGATAGCGGAATCTATTTCCAAAAGACGCAGCTGGAATAATCAACGGGGTCATAAATAGAATTTAAGAAAGAGAACCTGCTTCAATATTAGAAGCTAACGGAATTTGCGCGGCAGGTAGCGACGTAAAAATGAGACACGTAAGCCCCGGAAATTCCCCTCTTGTAACTTCATTCTCGAATAGGATCAAGAAAAATTGACGCGAGTGCAAAATATCTGTCGATGCTGCCGGCTGCAAATGAAATCTTCGTTTATTCGATTTGTCTGGCGCTCCCCCGGCTGACATATCGTTCTTTTGCCTCAATTTCCAGCTTCGAAATCCTTTTCGGAATATTCAATTTATCGGCGACATTAAAATATCCCATTTTACGGAAATATACGTAAAGATCTCGAGGGGGGGCCCACTTTTCAGTCCGAGTATCGAAATTAGCTCGTCCAACAATATTCTCCGCATTCTCCGCAAGTTCTCCCCGCGAAATTGCCAAGTTCCCGATAAACAAGGGCATCGTCCTTAAAAGCCAGAGGAGAAATTCTCGCGCAAAGTCCAAGTTGGAATTCAGAAATAAAGCACGGAGGGCCGCCGCAAGTTGTTGTGCAGGAGGCAAACTTGCCCGGGACGTTACTAATCGGAGCGAGAGAGCTGCGCGCGCAGACCCTCGCTAAATTACGTCCGCTAAATAGTTGCCGCAGGGGCGAAATTAAGAGCGGAGGGGAAGCGAGAACCAATCCGTCACTGTCGCTCTCGTTTTCGCGCGCTCGCCGAGGCGGCTTCCTGCTATTTAAACGGCCGGCTTCGAGCTCCTCTCGCCCCCTGCCTAATGGGCCGTGCGCGCGAGAGAGAGAGAGAGAGAGAGTGCAGCCCTGTCGGGACGGAACTGACGCGCGCCGCCGCCGCCACCGCCGTCTTGTTCGAATTTAAGGATGCTTTATTAGCTTCCGCTCGGTAATCAACTTTCGAATGCAGAGCTATTCTGGATTGGAGGCTTTGGGTTCACTTCATTTTCAGAGTAATTAGTTTGAGATCGGGGAAATTTCGAGTTTTCCAATTAAAAATTTAAGATTTTTTTATTGATCCTCAATGAAACGGTAATCTGGTCTGATATAATTACTGCTCTCTTCCGAATACTACACTCTTATTATAGAGATAAACTCTTGTTGCATAATAGATAAAGTTTAATTAATCAATACTGTTTACAAAAGCATTGTCGTCGATAAAGATTTTGTAATGCAGGCCTAATCATCAGAATCTTAAAGTGCGGGGAAGTACCTCTCAATTAATAATTATCTTTTGTATTTAGAAACAGAACTTTATTGACAAAAAAATAATAAAGAGTAACGAGTAACATAGTTAAAGTGAGAATTAATTAAGTATCGTAAAAAGTGTAGACGAAATACTGATAACAGACAATCGAGGGCAGGGCAATTACTGTGGAATAGCGCAGTCTCCTTCGTTTTCCTTGAAATATTCCTTCTGCAAAAGATCGGAAAGGAAAGCGTGTAAGTACGTGATTGCAGTCATTGTTAAATAAATAAACAAAAACAAAAAAATATGCATACGGCGCAGTTTATGAGCTTCTTGGGTCGTAGCCAATACTTTTTGCACTCGTTAGCGGCTGCTTTCAGGCAATTGGTCGTAATTTCAACAAAAATGTCCTTGAGGATGTCCATTATATTGTCTATTAGCTGCAATAGCGTTCGAAAATAAAATCTTGTTAAAAATAGTTACGTACATATTTTTTAATTTTTAACCTCTATATTTTATATACAATATTGGGAAAAAATAAATAAATACTCCAAGAAAATATTAGAGATATAAAGTATCTATCAAGTGTATATACTCACGTTAAAGTTCGCGACGGAACCATCTTCTTTATATTCGACTGCAGTCTCCAAAGTTTGCGGTAAAATCGGTTCAGCTCCAACTCCGGTGTGCACAATGGCAACGAAGAACGCGAGAGCGCAGACGGTCAAGAATCGAGGAAACATTTTGTCGGTTACACTTGTCACCCGTTCACTGTCGAAAGTAATACCTGCTACTGTTTGTCTTCCTCCGCCGGTGCATATTATTTATACCAAAAATTATCTCCACCGCCACCTCGTCCGATAATCGATTATCGGGCGACTCCATCGATTGTGATTTTTTTAGAGGAAAATAATAAGAAAATAGGAGCGCAGCTACGAGAACGGGGAAGTCCGCTATCTGTCCTCAAACATCGGGTGCGTATCTGCGATTTTTAATCAGCCTCGAATTCGTGGAGCTGACGAGCATAGAAAGTAAATAAAAAAGATAAGAGCCTCAGCCTGGACGTGCGCCTAGCCGAGCGAGAAACTCGAGCACGTAGTCCGCACCGGGAAAAATTTACGCACGAAAAGCCAAGTGCTAACGAGCTCCGCGAGCGCGATGCTCTCTCTCCTCTTCTTCCGCCTGACCTTCGAGGGAAAAGTTCATCGCCTCTCTCTCGGCTAGATCCATCTGGCGCTTCCCGGCGGGACGTTTGTCTTTGGGTCGCGCGGCGCGCGGCCGGCGGTTTGTTGCTGATTGTTACGGGAACTGTTTGCTCCGAAGTATGAGCCCAAGTTTGTCCGCCGCTGAATCTGCGCCCCGCGGTTGGATTGTTTAATTAAGAGCAAGTTTGTTTAACGAAATTGAGAAGGCGAGCCTTCAATTAGTTTTTGACTCTCGATGAGGCATTAATCGCGGAATCTTGGTACTAGCAGTGCCGGTAATTTAAACCAAGTTGGAAAATGGTGGCTTCGGTGTCAATTAACTTATTTTTAAGTCTGCTTCCAGAGCGACGTTTCACTAAAATACGTTTACTTTTTGGATTCCAGATTGTAGCAACCGTTCGTCATGCTGATCCTCAAAAAAGGAGGTAGAACATGACGTAAAATCGTAAGAACTAAGCTTATTAAATAAACTTTAGTCCGCCATAAGACTGACATAAACTCGACGTTACTCCAGAAAGTTTTCGATGGTTCTCTCCGCTCTCCTTTCCCTTCTGCGGTGTATTAAGTAGAAGCTTAAGAGCTTCCAAATTAATAGAATTAAAAAGAGGCTCTCGAGATGAAGTGCGCCGGCACTCAGCCTTTCCGTTCTCTCTCCCCCTCCCCTCCTCCTCCTCCTCTTAATTTTTCATCCCGGCCCTTACAAAGTTGTAAGACGGAAGAGCGCCGGAGGTGTCGCGAAAGCGAAATTACGTGAAAAGCGTGGCAACTTTTTTAATTAGACGCTTCAATTACTAACTGTAATCCCGCGGCTGTAGCTACTCCGTCCGTTCGATTGCGCAAAATGAATCTGGGTCAATCGTGTAGGCTCCCTCGCCCCGGAGCGATCTCAGTTTTGAGCAGCGTCATTGGCGGCTATAACAAAATACGCGGGGCCGCGCGCGGCTACGACTCCATAACCGAGAGTTGAACAAAGGCGCAATCAAGATTCCCATTCGGAGCAAAACAACGCCGGCGCACACCGGTCATCTCGGACAGATCTCTCCGCGGAGCCGGAGAGGTGAGGACGAAGAAGAGACGAGCTATGGTAGATAAGCGCCGACGGAAGGAAGCTTTTTACCGAGATGCTGATTCGAGATTGCGATGTGCGGTGCATCACTACTGCTCCACTTTGTGTTGAGGAGCGGAGAACAGTAAAGTCCTCGACTCGGGGGCTTCAACTGCAATCGCTACGTTTTCTTTTCGAATAGCAAGTCTTTTCTCGATTTGAAAAAAATGTCGCCGTCGAGGGAGGATACTGCGCATTGTGAAACATGTTCATTTCGAATAAACGTCCCGAGGAAGAATATTTCGAAGGAAACGTCGGTAAACCTTTAAGCTGCGTGCACTTTAAAAAGCCGATTAATCGCAATAGTAACAAAGAGCGCTGAAACTCGTAAAAAGTAGAGTAGTAACAGATAGAGGCTCTCTCCCTCGGCGAAAGAGCAAAAGAAAGGACGGAGCCAACAATCGCTTAAGAGCGCATCAGATACGCGTAAGAAGCAGGAAACGAGGAGCTCGCGTACAGCAAGTACGCAGTCGGTTAGTAGCGGCTCGGGGAGGAGTCCGTCTTTTAACGAGGCGAGGCCCTAATACGGAACGAATCTCCAATGGCTCCAATTATTCGATGACGCGATACTCCGTCTTTCTCCCCGCGCTCCGCCGACGGCCCAAGACGTATATACGCACAGTTACGTGTCAGCGCCGCGACAAAACGAGCTCGGCAGCCGACGACGACGAGCAGCCGACGACGCAATGACAATTGTTCTCCTTTTAATTAATTGTGCTGCCGCGGAGAGCCGCCGCTGCCGCCTTGGGAAAAAGAGGAATGTGGGATGAACGCAATGTGGGACGCGAGTAATTAATGAGGCGTTTGTGTTTCAAACGCACCACCTGGAACATTTTTAATGCGCGGCCGGTGAAAAAAAAATTATCAGAGAGGCTCGGGGAATTATTTGGGTTAGCAGTGCGTAGGCGCTCGATTCACTTGATAAAGACACACCGCTGAATCGGAGTTTTACCGTCGAATGCTGATTAGGGGGGAAGAAAGCGGCCTGCTCGTTCTCGTAATTAACGGAACACAGTTGTTCCGTTTGCGAGCAGACGAGCGAATTGTCAAAACAAAAATTTACTGCTCGGAGTACAATTCGAAGTAAAAAAGTAAGTAGAGTTCATTAAATCGCAGAGAGTCGGTAATTTGTATTGTCGACGATATATTTGCATTTCCTGCGAATCCCTTGTTTTTCATTAGGCAGGCAGACCCTTCTTAAGCGACAAGACGTATCTCCGTCGCTATCTTTCTCCTCTCTCAATTTCTCAGCGCGACATTACACGAGAGAGAGAGGGAGATATTCAGTTTCCTCGCGAACGTTACTGGGACAAAGGTCGCGACACGACGTCGGCGTCGAAAGTACCGGAAATCGACGTCGGCTATATGTGTGTCGCTCGCGAAGTAATTACGTTCTTCTCTTTCTCTATCTCTCTCTCTTGGCTCCAAGAAGCGGGAGAGAAGGAAAAAGAGCAAATCGGGACGTCTTTCTTCAGGCTTGTTGGCTTTCGATGTTATTATAGCTCGTATGAACTCGAGCCTCCGCGATTCCAGCGCTTTGTACTCGTGTTCACCATCTATCTCACTCCGTTACCTTCGTCGCTGCTTTCTTTTTGCGAGAGCCGGAGGTGCCCCGCTAATTAAATTAATTCTCGTAAAGAATGACCGTCTTTTGGAGGATCAATCATATGGCTTGATTAAAAATAATCTCGCTAAAGTTCCTTATATAAAAATTGCCACAAGAGAATTATTCGGTCGAAAGATGTTAGTGTAAACAGCTGATATGGAGTGGAGAAGTTGGGGAGCACGAATCACTTTGATATGTCTTACACGTCCAAGTAAATTATACATTAAGATCCGTTCATTCATAATGTGTTTGTGTAAAAATGTATCTTCCGTTGCTTCTCGCCATGAGCATGATAAAATGGAAATGATAAATTGCGTGTTATGAATTTGAAAATGAAGTTTCAAACCAAACTGTATCTTCGACATTAAACACACACACAAATGCACACACACACCTCCAACGCTCCGGGCGTGTTTTTTAGGTTAGGAGTTGAATCCAGATCGCATCGCGTGATACTAAGATGATGGCTCCTCTTATATACGCAGCATTAGTCGTAGAACGAGTGCTACGGGAAAGAATCCGCTGTATAGAGGCAGAGAGTAAAAGGGGGGAAGAGAAGGATGAAGATTAGCGATAAACTCGATGGGATTGACTGCCAGACGTGTGGGACGGGCCGATTGAATGATTTTGAGGTTTGATGAATGGACCGAGTCTCCGTGTTGCCTACGATGACTAAGTATCCCCGGCGCGATTTCGTCGATAGGTGAGAGCGAGAGAGAGAGGACTCGCGCGCTGCTTATTGAATCGTCAAAAATGCATTTCTCATTTCTTTTTAAGTGAATCATAACGGATAGTCCCTTATCCCAGTCATCGAAGCACTCGCCAATGCAGGACCAATCCCTAAACTGATTTATCGTCAGGGGAACGAACACTCCTGCGTGTTTGCTTTTTCGAAACTTTTTCAATCCGTAATTGAGGAAGGATTACTCGCACGTACGAATTTCGATAAAAACACCTCGCTCCGGATCCTGGCGTAAACAAAAATCTAGATTGTCACGCTACAATAAGACCGTCTCGCCTCGGCTTCGTCCTCCTTTATTTTCTTACGTCCAATTTCATTTTTTTTTCTGCTTAAACCAACAGCTGCAGAGAGAGAGAGAGAGAGAGAGAGAGAGAGACTCGAACCGCTAGACGGAGATGAATCTATGCAATATGCGGTTTTCCGCGCAAAAAGGGGAATGATTAATTGCGCCTTCCATAATTAATTAGCGAAATTTGTTTTTTTGCGGAATTGCGCTTTCTCAGGCCGATATCATTCAGCTAATAACGACAACGCGGAGAGATAAGGGAAAAAAAGCGAGAACGTGTTTAATATTGTTTTTAGTGCTAACAGTTAATTAATCTCCCGGGTAAGTTTTGCAAACGAGTAAGTTTCTGTGCCTTTAATAAAAGCGAAAAATCCAAGTACAAGAAGTACAAGCGGTTGCTCCGAAATATTTAGCCAGTCCGTTCCGAGTGAATTTCCCTGCTGGAAACCTCATAGCTGGAAAGCAAGTGGACTGTTACTTTTAATTAAGGCAAAAAAGCTATTTCCGCTGTACCAACGACTTCCATAATCATGGCGAAGGAATAGGAAAAAAAAAGGAACGGTTTTGCTCCAAATACGAAAAGCTTCACTGTTTCGCGAGACCAACACTTTTTCAGGTCAAAGTTTCTCTGTTTGTATTTCCACTACCACGTTGAAGGCAGGTCCACTTTTTTCTTTATTTCTCTCTCTCTCTCTCTCTCTCCCTCCTGCACTCTTTCGTCGCCTACACTGCAAAAAGTTGGGAAAACCATCGGAACTTTCCAGTACGGAATAAAACTTTTCCGCGCTCGTGGAGAAGCAGAGAAAAAAAGAGGAACGCGACGAGAGGAAGATAGAGAAAGAGGAGGAGATAAAAGAATTGAAGGAGAGGCAGAAAACCGCGATTGGTACGTACAACAAATCGAAGACAACCTCGCGGAGATTACTTTTTTTTACGTGTAGTCGCGCGCTTTTTTGTGCATAACCTACACTCGGCCGTGTGATACTGCTGGCACGAGAGTGCAAAATATTTGAAGCTCTTGTTGACTTTAAATTTTCTGGAAAAAGGAAATGGAAATATTGAAAATCGAATTTACCCTGTTTTTCAAACGTTAGTAATAAGTAAAAAGGATAAACTTTTTTAAATCGTCTTACATTTATTTTTTTTGAACGTATAGAGAGGTTTCGAAACGATAAAAATGTCAACTATGCAGCAGAATCTCACTACTCGTACTTGCCTGGAGGTTTACGGTAAAAAGCACTTCTCAAAACCGCCCTCTGAAAAGTATACCATTAATACTTTTTCGGTTTTGTGGAATTTTCGGTTTTGTGGAAGAAATTCCGATAGAAAATCTTTGTTTTAGAAAATTGAAATAAATATATTTTATTAGATTAAATTTCAAAGTTACTTAGGGGAATGTTAATTTTGTAATCACATAAATATTCGATACATTCAGAGACGATAGAAGCAATATATTCATCTCCGATGAAACATGTGTCGTCGTTCGGTAGAGAGGTTAATTGAATTTCTCTAATGCTCGCAAGGGACATAATCAGCGGTAATTTCAAATTTTTTGTCATACTTTGCATCGATGAGTAATTTTTACCGAATATGATGGATAGCAGTAATTTAACCGGTCGGTAACTGTACGCAATACTGCTATTATTGGCACAAATTTGTATTGGATTGACGCGAGGAGAAATAAGGTTTACACAATAAAACCTGTATTCTTCGATATTGCGAGAATACATAAATTTATTACAATTCGTTCGAAAGCATTAATTTCACGCGATTCTAAAATAAAAAGAGGCCACAATGTATTTTAACGCTCAGCGCGGAAAACCGATCCTTTCAAATTAAATTTCTCACGAGTTTTTTAAGCCGGGATATCAATAGCAGCATTTCATCACTACACGCCTTTCCTCTCTCTCTCTCTCGATTCTCTTTACCGAAGTAAAACTAATTACACGTCGTTTATATTTCAGCGCGTATAAATCAATCAAGCGTGTACCGCCATTAAACTTTACCTCATCGCCCGTAACCCCTCACTGCTTTGACGTCGTAACTTCGAATTCGTCAAGCTCGTATCAGGAAGAGAAAGAGAGAGAAAGACACTCGACGCTAACGCAACGAGTTTCCGGTTCTAAAGCGCAGGAATGAGAAGGCAAAAAAGCGCCAGGCTCTCGCGATAGCATCTTGCGTTTTCGCCGGTGATTGCCTAATAAAGCGCTGCCGACCTACGACTGGCTTAACCTAAAAGAATGACATAAAGTTTTCCGAGTCCCCCACGGCGCCGTTTCAGATAACAGAGGCGCGCGCGCGCGATTTTCCGCGACGGGAAGCCATTGTCAATAACGATCCGTCGGCCCGCTGTAACGGCCGGAATTTACGCCAGAGCTGCCTTTTCTTTGGAAATCCACCGGGCGTTTAGATCGACGAGGCCCGATATCGCTTGCGAGTCGCGCGCGCGCCATCTGGCGGTCGCGGCCGCTTTCGCCGAAAGACGAGCGGCGTTTTATTGGAAGAGGGCCCGCCGCGCCCTCGTTTTTGGTTTTAAGAAGTAATGGCTAATAGAGTGGTAATATTTCACGCGCGCGGAACGCTCGTAAAAGTTGAATTATACCGGCGCGCGGTGCCGCGCGTCCATGAAATAAATTTGCCGCTATTATTTTGTTATGCGCCGCTTAAATCGATTATGGGTGTATTTTGGGAGATTATGCGCTTATAAATAATTTTATTGTAACAATTTTTAGCCCTCGTAAAAGCCCGAGTGTGCGCCTTCGAGTGCCCGCTCGTGTTTGCTCATTCGCCGACTGGGATACGACCCAGTTTTTAGGAGAAAATTTAAGCGCCGTTTAGTTTATTTCAATCTCGCGGTAAATAATGATCGGCGATATTAACGGCGACCGATAGCTTTCTACATTTCTCCGACACTTTATCAAATAATTGTACGTTTTATTAATAACCTTCATTAGAATTAAATGCCATCCATTAAGCTAATTTATCCGGGGGACATATAAAAGCACTGCAATTACAAACATTAGTGCAGTAAATAATCGTTTTCCTTTAACGGCCCGTGTCATTAAAGCGTCGAAAAAAAAAAAATGCCGATTTCACGAATGAAACACATCTGCTGAAAAGCATAATCTCTGGAAAAAGAACGGTTACGTTCGGGGAGCGAGAGGCTAATAAAAGAGGATTTATCGCGAAAATTTCCGTCCGCTCGCATAGAATTCCATCAATACTTAATACACAACGGAGGGGGGGGGGGCCGCGCGAATTTCTGCTCGGACGACGCGAATATACACGTACCGGACGCTGTGAAATAAAACGCAGAATGGCAATCAATTTTCAATTATCGGCAGGAGGCCAAGTGTTGATGAATTTCGCGATATAAAAGCGGGGGAGAGAGAGGGCATAATGGAAATCTACTCTCTCTCTCTCTCTCCGCGCGGTCCGTCATAAATATTCCACTTCGCGAAAAAGCCCAAGCCGAGTCGTTGCCGATGCTCGTCAAGCCTAACGGTTATGAATGAAGGCGGTGCGCATCTGGCGAAAATAGCCCCGCGCGGCTCAATTAGCGGAGGGTCGATTATTTTACGATTTCGCGCGAAGCGCATTTGAATGAGTCCACGCTTTTTTCTCTCTCTCTCTCTCTCTACTCGAGCGGCACGAGAAGCGATATTGTTCGCCGTGGAGAAGACGGGCAAAAAGTTTTACCGGATTATGATCCGTTCGCCTTGTCCATTGCCGCGGTCGTAAGATACCCATTATGCAATTTCATGCCCCTTTTGCGTTATGACTGTGACCTACATTTTTTTTTCTTTAAATTTCGACATTCGACATTCTGATCTTTACCGGCTGATTTGATTTTTCAGAGCTCGTTATACATTCCGCAACGGAATAGGATTTTTAATTCCGAGACGGCAGTCGGGCGATCGACGGTAATTGCGGCTTTGTATAAAGTATTCAGCGAGCAAATATTTACATTATCTCTGGAAATCGCGGAGGACTAGTTTTCCCGTTAATTAAGATTTTAAATTAATTTCTCGGGGATTCAAAGTATCAGCGGAGCCGATACTCATTTTTGCGTAAATTCCCCTTTCGCAACTTTATCATTAATTAATGCTTAATTAATCCCGGAGCCGAAAGAAACTGCGCTCCCCGGGCTTTTTGCTCTTTTAATCGCTTCAATTAATTAATCCTTTATGCGCGCGGACTCGAGATTTTTCAATCCTTATAGTCGAACTAATCGCTCGGCTACCAGATAAGGCAAATTCCGCATCAAACGTTGCACTCGGGGAAGAGAGGAAGAGAGATTTAAGACGACTGCTGAAGCGCCCCGGCAGCTGAAAATTATTTTCCCCGGTCTTTTGCGCCGCGTGACATGATAATTCCTTCGTAACGGAGCGAACCAAGGAAAAGGCGACTTTTAGGCAAATAAAACACGAAGGGAAGATCAAAAGGACTCTGCGGCAGCTCTCTCGCTTCCTTTTTTTTTTTGTAATTTAAGGGCAGGCAGCAGTAAATGAATACCTTCAACCGGTTAGCAACTTGATACGCTTTTAAATTAATACAGATCCCTCGTAATCCCATAAAGGTCCGGGCCTGTTCGCTCTTGATAAAACGTTGAGCTTCCAGTGCGGAGCTGCTTTCGCTTGCGACATCGGGGCGTAAAATAAATTGGTAAAATAAATTGCTGAAAATATTTCTGGACTTTATTTCCTCCGGAGCTCCGTAGCAGAGAGAGAAAGAGAGAGAGAGGAGAGCGCGCGCCGGCCGGAGGAAGCGTTTACCGGATTCGCTTGATAAAAATAGAATGGAAAACTTTTCTCTTATTAATATTAAAATCCGGACTGGGAAGCAAAGCGGACGAGCGAGGATAAAGAGCGAAATATTAAAAGTCGAGCGCGAAATCGAGTGTGCGCGCATGTGTGCGTGCCTCCGCGCAATAATGCTTATTGGCCCTCTGCTTCTTCCTTATTACGCGGACAATAGTTTGTTATACGCTTTGAAAAAAAAAAACAAAAAAAAATAGATTGTTTATGGGGCTAAGCGCGCCGAGGGGACGATAATAAGAACGCGGAATAATTGAAGGCGACGGAGATTGAGCGGAGAAGTGAGAGTAAGATGCGAAATAATTGAGGGAACCTGTTCCCCCGGGTAAATAGGAAAAAGGGAGACGACGGCATCTGGATTAGAGTGTTCGTTCAATAAGGATCAAATTTTGACATAGGAAAAAAAAAACGAGAATCCTGAATGTTACATCCGCCTTCTTCCTATTTACTTTCAATTTGCCTCTCCCCCCCGCCGCTAAATATAGAAATAAAACTGCAGTAAAAGCATTTACGCTAAATGAAATCTGGCCTCGGCTCTCTCTCTCCCCGAGAGTTCCGAACAATGAGCCGTTAACTTTTCGCCGTCAACAATCGAAGGAGAAAACCGCTTGCCAACTTCCGCCGTAAACATTCCGCGGGATATCCTCTCTCTCTCTCCGCAAAACGCGGGAAAAAAGTTTGCGAAAATCGCGCGAATAAAAGCAGCCAGGGAAGAGACAGGAGAGGAGAGAGAGAGAGGCTATCAGCCAAGTCGAGCGCATTTACCTAAGAGAGCACTTCGTATGCCCGGGGACGGCCGGGTTGTTTAAAATAATCGTTACGCGGAGACGACTCCGGGGGTTGGCGGCTCCGCGAGACTCGCCACCTTATGCCGGAATACGTTAAGGCGACAATTTGGATAATTCGGGGGAAAGAAGCCGAGAGAGAGGCCGAGGCGTGCGCCGAAAAATGGAGATATCTGATTTCGCCCGCTGTTGGGACGCTTTTGCAAGGAGTTTTCCTAGATTGGCTCCAATTGCCCGGGAAGAGTCGCCCGGGGAAACGTGCTCTTATTAAGAATAAATTATTCTTTTAAAAAAGCGTACCGTTACGCTTTATCTGTTATTAAAAAAATGCCGTTGGAAAAGTTAGCCGGGACGAAATTAAATTCTTCTTTCGATGAAAGTTTATTAAAAACTCCTTCCTTTTGACGTCTAAATTACGAATAGCTTTGACTGTTATATAACATTTTGCATATATTATACCCTTTTTACGGCGATCTAAAAAAATTCTGAAAAATCGTCTCGACAAATTAATGAAAATTTTTCATGCGCCGCCAGACGAACCACTCGGCGGTTTTATCAAAAACTCTGCTCTCCGCGGCATTAAACCTTCCGAAGCACGTCGGAAGTCGAGTCCCATTACTCAGAAAAAGACCTCCGCGTAAACCGCACACACCGCGCCTCCCGAAAGCGTCGCTTGCTCGCTCCGGGCATTTATCATTGCCTCAAAAGGCATCGCAATCGGCCTAATTAAAAGCGAGACCGTTACCGCGGCCGAGAGTAGCCCTTACCGCCGGGTGAAAAAAAAAAAGGACGCAGGCCAAGACGAAGTCTGCTCCAGTTGCGACGACGTTGCGTACATCGGAGCTGATTTGAATTTAACGGTCGTCGACGACGACGCGCGGCATTGTGCGATCGATCGATCGGCGGGCGCTTTGTTTGCTTGACCTCCTATTATCGATGCTTGGCGGGAAAGTCGATTAAACGCTCGTTAATCAGCGGCGCTTGAAAGGGCGTAACTGTACTTTCAGCTGCACACCGAACGCGGCGCCGAGGGAAAAATTCGGTTATATAGACGCGTT
Source organism: Ormyrus rosae (assembly GCA_035047165.1). NCBI lineage: Eukaryota > Metazoa > Arthropoda > Insecta > Hymenoptera > Ormyridae > Ormyrus > Ormyrus rosae. The sequence goes on from JAWWML010036106.1 coordinate 129,583, forward strand.
CGAATTCCGCGCGCGGCCTTTTTTTTGTTATCCTTTCTCTCTAGGCAGCAGACTCATCCTGGCGGAACGGAAACTTTTCGAGCGCTCGATTCCGCGCCTCTCTCCTTCGACGGAGCTTTTTTTGCGGCCGAGGTGAAATTTTAAAGTTTATTAATAATGCAACGGGGCAACTATTCTTTTGAATAACTAAATCGCCGCGGATATAAAATATAAATGTACCGCAGTTGCGACTGTTACGGTGTTTTTCAGCGGAGAGGACGATTCTCGAGGAATTATTTAATCGCTCGAAATTTCGTTGAAAAAAGTTGCCGACGAAAGCATACTTATTTCAAAAACATCAAAAAAAAAAAGAACGAGGCTGACCGGAAAACCGTAAAACCTTGGCTCTGGCGGTCGACCGGAGTTTTCCCGGCAGCGGAGCGAAAAGCTAAATTACAATGGACTCGAGGCTCGGCGGACGATTCACACCATTAGCAGAAAAGATTGTGCCGGTCTCTCAGGGCAAACAAGCGCGCGAGCGAAGGCCTCGTCGGAATCGCCGTGGCCGATCGATTTTCGCAGCGCTTTTAAACTAATCGGGCCGCGATTTTAATGCCCGGCACGCATACACACTCGCGCACACACTTGCATTCCGGCTCTCTCTCTCTCTCTCTCTCTCGGCGCTCGAATATAGAGATGCATCTTAACGCGCATGCTTATACACTCGCCCCTAACTAGGATTGATGCGCCGGGGAGAGAGAGAGAGAGAGAGAGAGAGAGAGAGAGAAAGAACGGACGCGTGTATACCGCCCGAGGAGGCGAAGGCGCATAAACGTGGGCGAGAATAAGTCACGACGCAGCGGCCGTTATGCACATCTCCCCTTCTCTCTCTCTCTTTCTCTCTCTCTGAAAAGGATGATGCTAACGGGACGCAGACGTTCGTAACCCCTCCTCCCGCTTTTTCTCCGCGGCGGCGTAATATTTTTTTTTTTCGCTGAAATTGAAAATCGCGACGTACGGAGAGAGAGAGAGAGGGGCCGCGTGTTAATGCGCGCTTTTGCATATTATACGCATTATGCGAGTCGTGCGCCTCGCGCGCGCGTTTGATTGAGGCATTTCGCGCGGGGCATCGTAAAGGAGGAAGAATTTTCGGTCGCGTCGTAAAATTGAGCCTTGATAGGAGGTAACCGATGCCGGGGCTTTTTTCCCTCTCTCTCTCTCTCTCTTTCTGGCGAACGTTTTGGAGGTACTGTTATGAGTTAAGAGCCTGCGTTAGGGGCGTTTTTTTTTCTTTTTTTTTTCTTTTTTCTTAAAGGACAGCGATAAAACGAACGTCCAGTATACTCGGAGGAGTTCCGCGGTACGGTCTCGTAAAAAATAGTTTTGAGCACCTGCCTGCGAAAAAAATAGAAATACTTGATGGAATAAAATTTTATTAGCTTTTTAAAAGAATTACCGGCTAACTGTTATTCAAGCCGCTCTAAAAGGTCGCCCGGCGTCGGAGAGCAGACCCTCCTTTCCGATGCGTATTAGAGGCTCTCTCTCTGAAATAATTTCATTTTTTCCCTGCCTCCTCGAGAGAGAGAGAGAGAGAGCCGCGGCAGGCAGGTTCATTTACGTATATTGACTCAGCCTCGAGAAGTCAAACAAAGAATTTCCAGCACTTTTACATCGAATTCCCAGCAGCCATAAAGTCTATTTACTATCCAAACAGCGCGGAGAGGAACTCATCGGCGACGACGTCGGCGTCGGCCGCCCGTAAACATAATCCGTATAATCAAATCGCGCCGGCAGCATCAAATCGCAATTAATCACCGCGAGCAAATATAATTACCGAGACATCGCGCGGCGCGGCGTCCATAACTCAAGAGTCCGCGCGCGCGAGAAAAATCCCGCCCGCGGCGTCTTTCCCCGTCTTTTAACCAATTTTCATTAATCCAATCGGCGATTCATCAGTCGGCGGAGAGAGCCGCGGACTTTCCAGACGGACACACCGTTAAGCGCGCGCGGTGCTGCCCCCTCCCGGCTCGCGCCATTATTGCAAATGACCCGTAATGGGACCCCCTTACGTTGCGTTTACGTGTGTGCACCGAGGAGCCGTCACGATTTTACGTTCGAGCGCGGAACACTGACTCTCCTTTCGAGAGAGCGGCCGGATGATCGGCGTGTAGACACCTGACTTTTCAGCGCTTCTTCGCGGAGAGTCGATTTCTTAATCAAGATATTGATTCATTTCGTGTGTTTGGACTTTTCGAGAAGAGGTGAATCGACGCGATGACTTGGGAACTGGAGACGAGCTCGACGTTGTCATCGAATAGCCATTAATTCCAGGGGAAATAAAAATCGTCTCATTTTTAGATTAGAACTTTAACTAGACCCGGAATTCGAGCGCGGAAATCTAATTTGCCGAATGCGAAATGGTATTTTAAATTAGTTAAGTAATTTCTGCTTCGGCTCTCGATTAATACCGATTCGTACTAAAAGTCATTATTTTATAAAACAAAATCTCAGTTTAATAAATGAGCGAGCAAAGTTTTCGACGAAACTTTTAAAGGGAAGCTTCATTTTAATTGAATCGCGCTTAATTGGCACTTTGGCATTAAAACGAAAGCTCCGTCTTTGCTTTTGACGTCCCGCTTCTGTTTTAATCAGCGAGTACCAATTTAAGGGACCGACAGTCTCAACTTTACCCCCGCCTTCAATTCCGATTAAAATCGCTTCTTAATAAAATTCGCAACCGATTTTTCCGAAGCCACCCTCCTTCGTCCATCTGAATTTCTCGACGAAATCTCAAAGTCCCCTTTTTCGAGGCACTAAAGCCGCAGCATCAAAGTGCATCTGCGCGGATACGGCCGACCATTAGCCCGTAGAGTAAGAGGGAGGCCGAGGGATACTCTCCGAATGGCCGTCGTAAGTCCTGCGATGCGGTGTGCACCTGCGCGAATCCGTGACGAATCCGACGAGCCTATCAAGTCGTTGCTTCCGTCGCGAGGCAGGAAACGAGGCGGCAACCTCACCTCCTCCTCCTCCCCCGAAGCGAGGCAGGACCCGGGGGCAATTGATATCGACCTGCCGCGGCGCTGGTTTAGAGCTTTTTCAGGGCCTGATGGCTCCATTAGGGGTGAGCTAATGGGTGGACGTAAAGATTCTAATGGCAGATTATTTTTAGAACACGGAGAATGTTGCTTTGGATGCGGTGTGTTTGCGTTGGAGTGTTTTTTAGCTCGGAATTATTTACAATTCTCCGCGGTGATAAACAAATGGTTAAATAACGATTGGCATTAAAACTCAGCTGTAAACTAAAGTATAAACAAGTTTTTTTTTTGAGAGACAAATGCTCAAATGGAAAAAATACGCTTAACCCATTTCTTCGTAACCGCATTCTTGTACCGTTTCGTTTCTTGCTTAGAGAATATTAAACAACTTGGAATGTCTTCGGAATCCAATTTTTATTATGTAAAAAATCATGATCTTTCAAAATTCGTTGTCAGATTTTCCAAGCTTTCAAGGAAAAAATGAATTCGGTAATTTGAACATTCGTAAAAGCACCGAACCATTTACTACTGACTTTTTGCTCACGTTTTTTTGTGGGTCATTACGTTTGATTTCATGGTTAGCAAAGAATATCAATAATAATAAAAAAAATAAATAAACCTCGCAAATAAACTTGTAAATTACATTTTTTACAAGTATAAAATAAAGTAAAACGAAAAGCAGAAAAATTCCTCCGCAAATATTTCAAGTAAATTACGAAGCAGATGTTTTTTAAGAAAGCTCACTTTAGACTTTTTTCCCCCAGAATTCCCGGAAAGAAAACATGCTTTCTCAAGTTCCACTTCTAATCCCGGGTAAAAAAGCTCACTCCTCGGCGTCGGCACTAATTTTCTGCAATCCGTCATGGTGTTTTGCGCGGGGCCGAAAACCAGAAACACAAACTCATTTGGCGAAAGAGCCGCCGAGGGAGGCAAACAGAGAGAGAGGAAAGCGGCGGCGGCGGCGGAAACAAAGGCGCGGAAATAAATCCAAATAAGAAGAAGGCAGCCGCTCGAGAAATTCAATTCCGAGGCGCGAGGCAATCGATTAGAAGGGCAATCTAATTAGCGGGCGACGCTTAAAAACTCGAGGAATCAATGAGGGAGGAGCTTTCCCTCATCGTCCCCCCGTTCTGAATCTCATACAAAGAAGCTGCCCAACAAGAGAGAGAGAGAGGGAGAGAGGAATCAGATCCAAGCCCGAGCATCAAACCGCGAGATTTATCGAGCACTTCGCGCGCCAATTTCCGTCCGTCGAGAGAAAGGGCAAATAGCGCCCCTTTCTCCTTCTATTTTTTCTCCTTACGCTCCGGCGCGCGAAACTCGTTCGGGGCTAATGGCCGGAGCCGCCGCTCCGCAGCTGCAACTCGATCGATCCGCGATTCTTTGCGGAAGGAAGCGGGAATTAGAATCGAGCTTCTTGCTATACAGATGTAACTGCTTCCGATTGCTTTTTTGGAAAAATTTCTTACCGTAAAATCTCATTTGGAGCGATAGAAAGTGGACTTGGATAGAAATGGTAGTAATGGTGGATGCTCGTCGAGTTTTACGTTGGAAACACTTAACAAAAACTCTTGTTCGTGTTATAAGAATTCTGTTTTTGCGTATTAAAATATAAGTTTTGCGTTTTTATGTATTTTTCCACGTAGAAATGTGGCCATTACGAACAAAAACGTGAAACTTTGATAAAACCCATTTTGCAGTAAACTTTGAAATGCGATCAAGGACTTACCTTTGATGTAACTGAAAGTGAACGAGAAAATGCGGAAAATTCAAGGTGGCTTACCTGAAACAAACAAAATTATAAAATTAATTTTAATGGACTGCAGGTTGAATTAAATTTTAATATTCATAAGGGACGGTATTAACAATAAGTACACAAATTTACAATAACTGAATTACATTTGTAGCAATTTGCATTCCCTTTTACCATCGCGAAATTTAAATTTAAAATTACACAGCGATAATTAAAACACTATATATTCAAAGAACTTAACTTAATTTAACAAAATGAAATTTTAATTGAATTAATACAATATTCCGCATTGTCAAAGTAATTCGAACGCAATTCGCCATCAAATATACCGCTGCTTGTGCTTCAACGCGATTAAAAAGTGACATTTTCGCAATCCTTTCACAAGCCGGAGAGGATAAAGCGATAATACTACAATCGCAGACGCTTCGCTTTGACTCAAGACTTTAATTAGGAAAGGATGAAAACGTTCTCCCCTGATTCCTTTTAATCTCCTCTGGCTCGACGTTAAAAGGGCCTCGGAATCGGTATCTTTCCCTCTGGGAACAACAAAAATGAAGGGCCATACAATTATGCAGCAGACGGAGCTTTGCTTGCTTGATTACGGCAAGGAATTACGCTAACGAACATTTCTAATCCGGTTTTTTGGCATTAAATTTTGCGGGGATTTTCGTGGAGAATTTTATGAAGATGAGATTTTAGTTTTTAAAAGTCTGCTTGATTGTAATGTTTAAAATTACGGTAAAAAGAAGATGATTGCAGCATTCATCAACTAAATATTTATGTTTATAGACGTTATAATTTATTAAAATAAAAATTGCAATTTAAATTCGTACACGTCAGCATTTTTTCTATAGAAGTAATTGTAATTAGCTATTCATTCTCCTTTCAGGAAAAGTGATTGAAGTAATAATGCAATCTAAAAAAGATGCTTCGAATATTATTGAAGAACTGTCAAGAAATTTAAAAATCTTCATAAAGTAATTTTTCAATTATTTTAATTGAAGGATCATTAGCAGAAGTTCCCATTTTGCTTCAGGCGCTGAATGCAAGAACCGGAATCTCTCTAGCAGTTTCGAACGAGCAAAGCAAAAATAGCGCCGACGAAAATTCTGCCAAAAAGCATCAGTCACGCTTTGTAATGTATACACTTTGTCTTTCGAAAAAGTACATCGTCTGACGTTGCAATTTCGTCGTAATTACATTAATTTATTGGGACTATGCACTGAAATTTCCTTTGGAACTACCGTCAAACAATTCTGCGTTAACAACCTGTTTTAGTTAAATTTTAATTAATTCTTGGGATAGAGAACGGTTAAAAAAAGCTTTGTAATTATAAAATTAATGATAAAAAGCGATGTTCACTGCGATGGTTATTACTTATCAATTAAAAAAGACGATATCGTGTTTATTAATACCTCCAATTCTCTAAAACCCCAAAACAAAACTACGAGCCACAGAAATTTTCCGCATCCACTTTACAACATTACCGGATTGATTAAATTCGTTTAGGCAAACGCGATAAGGCGCATTTGTTGTTTCGCCGTTATTTCAGCGTCTCTTATCCTTAACGACACCCTGCTCGGGAGGATTTCCCAGCGGGCGCGAAGAGAATATCCAGACGTCAGAGACGAGAGGAACGAAGGAACAAAAGTGCGCAGCGAGACGGGGGGCGACGGCGGCGGCGTTGTTTACGGCGCAACAGACTGCGGTGTAATTCTCGCGATTAAACATCCTTTGGTTTGCGCAACTGGTCGCCGCGAATTGTTTTTAGCTCGGAGTGGATCTACTTTACTTGTTTAAACTTTTTATTTAACCTACAAGCTTTTATACTGGCGTCGGTCGATCTTTCCTCTTTTACAATTTCGATGGAAATTAGAATTGTTTTTTTTTACCATGCCTAAATGTAAGATTTTTTAGTAATTTTGCGAGTTTTATTTTTATGTATGTTATACTGTACATATGTAAACAGTGTATCCAGTAACCAATGTCCATAATCCAAAAAAATAAATAGTAATTTTACGATTGTTTTCTGGCCTGGATAAAATGGTCATGCATTACTAATAAATTGAGAATATGCTGGAGGGGGAGGAGGGGACAATAATGTAGTCCTTCCTTAACTAATTGATGGGCTGGAAAGTAAAGTCAGTTTATTCGTGATGTGATTGGCGGAAAAATAATAACCTCAAAAAAAGAAAATAGTACGCGCGAAGCGTGTTGGATTTCACTAGTAGAAGTAAAAAACCAATTAATTTTTGGCCAGATCTTATGTTACAATTTTTAGCCAACTGTTGTTTTATAATTTAGTCGAAAAAAGACTCTATTAAATTCGGCAATTTTCGATGTATTTTTTAGCCATTTTCCAGGATTACATTCTTCTAGTATTCTATAAACTATATGTACTTTTTTACAATTTTAATCTATTAATGTTCTCGTACTCGATCACAATAATAAATTCGAAAGCTCGGAAACTTAAAGACTCAACATTCCGCAGCAAAAGCTCTCTGAATTACCGGCTCCTCGACAAAATACTTCGAGACAAAAATGCCGATCGGCACGGCGGCGAGCTCGAAAGCATCAGGCTCTCCTTCCTTCCCCCTCGGCCCTCGGGCTCGGACGCGCGCAGATCGCGAGGAGGCACTTTCATTTCCCATGGAAGCCCATTAGAGCTCGGGACTCGTTCGCGCGTATTTGTCAGCGCGGCGGGCAAATAACCCGCGAGCCTCCGGATAAAGGGCCCGATCGCACTCGCTCTCGATCGACGCGCGAACAGCAGCACTGTTTTTTCGGACGGAGTACGTAACTCTCGGCCCAGTCGTTTTTAAAGCGACGGCCTTGTCGACGCGCGACGAGGAGTTTAACTTTGTTTCGGCGTTCACGAAACAGGAGCTTGGCAGAGGGAAGGACGTAATAAATTTCCAACGAGTTTGCTTAAAAGATTAGAAAATCGTTAAAAAAAAAAGAAGTCGGTGTAGAAATAGAGTCGTACCCCTTTTCTTTTGGCAAGCGACAGTCTTTTCCCTCTTCAGGAATTCCGCTACAAATGAAAATAACAAGAGAGTAACTGCACACCGCTCGGAAAAGGAATCCTATCGCGTAAAATTCAAATTCCCCGTCGCCGAGTTCGAGTTCCTCTCGCGGAGCTCTCCGCGCGCATCCCGACTCTCTCTCTTTCTCTCTCTCTCTCTCTCTGCACGCGCACTGGAAACAGATGGACAGAGATGTAAATTGTGTCCGCGCGGCGGGAAGATAAAGACGAAAAGAGAATGCGAGAGGAGGAGGTAGGAGGAGAGAGAGAGAGCGGTGGCTGCCCCCCTTGATCAATGAAGATTGCCGTCGCGGCACTAAAGTGCGTCGCCGCGCGGAATTGACGAGCTGAGAAGGGCAGCTGATGTACATCCGTAGGCGTAATTGCGATTTCCAAGTGGGATGTCGAGCCGCGGCAATTTCGAAATTCTCCAGTTGTAAATTAGTCCGGCCGAGAGGGAAAACGTGCGCGAGATACTGAAAACTAAAGCTTGAATTCCTAGGCCGCGCGCGCTTTTTGTTTTTCTCGCTTTTCGTCCGGCCGCCGATTCCCGTATATGTGTGCGTGAAAAATTTGCATTTAGAGATGGAATTTCTGGACGCGATAGTGCCAAGTCAGTGCTTTTCTGCTTTCGCCTGCCTCTGTTTTTTTCTCCGGGATATTTACACGCTTTTCGCCGCAATCGCAGGTGCTTTTATTTATTGTCTAGCTAAGCTACTCGCCGAGTCTGATTTACTTTTTCGCGCTCCGTCGGAACATTTTCACCCGGACCGCCGCGCTTTTTTTAATCTCGCGACGAAACGCTCCTCGTTAGAATTTATGCACTTTCTCCGCGAAACAGACCTCGCCTCGAATAACCTTGTAATCGAGGAAGCCTAAGCGATCCGCAGTCAATAAATAATCTCCCGATCTCCGGAGCCGATGGAATAGCTAATGACTCGGTAATCGGCGCCGAGGTCGCGCGACACAACCGCCGCTTCTAAGCCTTTCTTGATTTACGGAGTTAGGCAGGAGGGGGGAGGGAGGGAGAGAGAAAGTGCGTCAACGAGGCTCTAAGTACAGGCGAATAGGCTGCCGCTCGAGTGCGAAAGACACAATGCGGCGAAAGTTTCGCCCCGGCAGTACTTAACCCTCGCGCGGCTCGAGTCTCTCGGGGGAAAAGGGGTGTAAAAGCCGAGAGAGAGAGAGAGAGAGAGAGCACGAGCTCTCCTCCTTATTCCTCCGACCCCTTTTTCTCTTCTCCCGCGGCCGAGCAGACACTTGTATCCTGAGAGAGGAGCGAGCAATGCTGTATGATACGAGGGCGGATTTTCGACTTGGGCTCTTTTGCTCTTTGCTGAATTGATCTCTGATTTTATGGCTTTTTTTTTATTGCGACTGGAAGAAAGAGGGTCTCGAAATTTTAGTCTCTTTCCGTTATTGGAAAAACGGCTCTCTTCGCGAACTAATTGACACAATGGAATCGATAAAGGACGATGACTCAATTTATTCCTCGAGTTTAAACAAATATTCCACGTTTGCGAAGTAATCAATACTAATACTAATGTGCAGGCTGTCTAATCAAAACGTTAATACTGTGTACACACAGCTTATTATGATTGCCCCGGGTATATCGCACTCGATCACAGCGCGCCTATTTACGCCACTCGCTCTCGTTCCGAAGAAGCTCCGTTTTCATCAAACGTCGCGTCAGTTAAATTATCGCTCGGAATTTGCCTTCCTCGCGAGCAGTCCATTCTTCCGCGCGGGTTGATAAAAATTTATTTCGACGCGGAGGATCTCTACAAAGAGCGCATTACCGGCATAATACCGAAGGTGCGTCGTATACACGCACCGGATAAGCAGGAAGGAGCACCGAGGAGGAGGAGGAGGAACGAGTATCAACTTCCCCGGGACTTTTGCGCGCGTCGACGGATAATCAGCCGGGGAAAAGTAATGGCGCCGCGCCGCTGCAGCGCGCTGTTCGTCTTCGTTTCTGCTGGAATTGTCGACGCGGATTGTTGCGCGCACGCGACGTTAACCTACAAATCCAGAGAGATTGTTTCTCTTCCGAATCGAGAGAGAGAGAGAGCCTGTTGCTTCGTATTTCTTTTTTTCCAAAATCGATCTTTTCGACCGCGTTTTATTGTCATCGAAGGACTAATCGCCGACCCAGTTTCACCCTTTGCTAATAAGGAACTCGAAAAAAACAGTATAATAAGTATATCCAAACCTTAAGTACCTCCATAACTATCTCTTTCCAGCAAATTGCTCTTTTTCCCGCGATCCTTCAACCCCTTTTTATCGGCTTCCAATTTCCAGGGCGTTTTCAATACACGCGGCGCCTTTCAGCGCTCGTAAAAAGGCGAGCGGGCAGCCAGCGCAAGGAGGAAAGAGCCGGAAAGATAACAGAGGCAAACCGAGTCTGCTTTTCCCCGGCGACCGCGGAAAAAACTGACCGCTTCTTCCAGCCGCCCTCCGCTCGACGACGACGTAATTTACCGCGCGTACGTTCCGTCATCTCTCCCCGGCCGAACGAAAAGTAGCCGCGTTTGGGAGGCTGGCCGCTCTCGATGACGCGCGGAAAAAGGAGGGTTCGAAACAAAACCCCGAGCGCTCTTATCAATATTACTCGGGGAACCAGAAAAGTTCGAGCAAGTCATCGAGTGGAATTGCTCTCGGCTGCTTCCGGCGAGGTGCACGCTCCGTGCAAACCGGAAGAGCCGCGGGAGCGGGGAGACGAAGACGCCGCTTCGATGGAGTGCTCGGCAAATACTCGGTGCGTGGCTTCGACGTCCTCGGTGTTTGCCCTCAAATAGGATTCCGCGTCTTTATTTACTAATAACCGCGCGAACACGGCTCCCACTTCTAACTTTCTGAAAACACTCGAGCCATTAATTTAGGTGCTTGGCGCGGCGCGAGGGCTGCTTTTTATGTGGCGTTCCTGTTTAAGGTCACAACCAGTTGATTACTGCTTACTCTCTTTGGATTTTTTCTTAGTGTACTTTGAGTACTTATTTTGTACGTAAAAAAAGTACTATGACAATTTCTGAAAGATTAGAAACTGCTTTTTCATCAACGTACTAAGATTCACTGATGTAATTTTACTTTATCACACAAAAATTCTCTATTAAAAATTACAATAGTCAATCCTAAAGTTCTCGTAGACTGACATTGTTGGAAAAATTACAATAGTTTCTTTTAAAATTCACAAGAAACTATTGTAATCTTTCCAACAATGTCAGTCTGTGAAAGTATCAGGATTGACTATTGCAATTCTTAGTATAAAATTTTTCTCCGCGATAAGAACGTCCATTTTCACAGTAATAGAATGAAAACCCGATAAATCGATAAATCATCTCCAAAAATCGCTTCGACTACATCCGATCGTGGGAATGAGCGATCTGGATCGCGTCTCTCTTCCCGGAAAAGGCCGGCCTCGGCGACAGATTGAGTCTGGGGCGTCCGATAATTGCCACCTCGGGCAGGTTATCCACCTCGGCGGCGGCGCGACGTCTCTCGATTGTCATTCCGGGAAGTCGCGGAGCGGTGTCGGGTCGGCGCGTCCCGCGCTCCATTGACCCATTCGCGCGACGGCGGCGGTGGCGTCGCTCGCGGAAAAACTCCGCGCCCGTTTAGGCCTCCGTCGGTTGTTCTCGCCGCGCGAGGCTGAGATTCTTTCTTGGACGTGTACCGTCGAGGTCGTAATGTAGGCGATTGCCGTGGTTTTGAATGCGTAGGAAATTTGCTTCCCAATTGATTTATCGACTGGGGACGGTAGGAATTTTTGTTTGTTGTAGTTGCAAATGTGCTGGATAAAATAAATTTTACGGGCAGCGTTTATTTCGGATAAATAATTCGAGCGAGAGTATATTCGAATAAATATTTTGTTTAAAATTACTGTCTTTGTTTTACCGACTATAATATTTATCTTTCTGTTTGTTTAGCGCAGCGCATCGCGGCGCTAAAGTATTGACAGCTAAGGCAAAATACTTGGATGCGACCTGCAAACTGTCGCCACTCGCTTGCGTTTCCACCAAACTGCAGACAGCTGTTCCGCAGTGCGCACCTCGATCGAAGCCCATTGTGAACCATCGACTTGTGTATTGTCACGCGGTTGCTCGCGTTGAATTTAAAAATAATGAAAATTCCGAGTCGTAAATTACTTCAAACCTTCGTAATTGTGCCAGAATTTCGAAAAACTTCCGCAAAAAGGTCAAAACAGTTATCCATTTAAACTTTACAAGCTTTCACGTCAAAGTGGACGATCAGATTATTAAAAATAGAAGGGAAAGCCAGAAGCGATCCTCTCCTCCAGGAAATGACTGAAAATGTGATCTAACTGAAAGAGCATCCGTAACTCCATCAGCGTCCACTGCTTTCTCCGAGCGACAATTGACTACCGCATCAGGCCAGGAATTCCCTCCAATTAGTTTGCGCAACGGCGGCGCCACCCGGGGGGCAAGAGTCGCGCTGCACCGAGCATCAAAGGCAGGCTCTCTCTCGCGTAAATCAGGCCGGCCGCGCGATTTAAGGTGTCCCGCCGATCGACAGCTAATTATAATATCAATACCGGTGTTAGATTAATCTGCGGCTGCCCCGGAGAGAGAGAGATTAATACCGCGTCGCTTCCTTCGTTCGAGCTACTGTTCTGTTTGCGCGGCCTCCTTTGTATGCCGACCTGCATGAAACGGCCCGGATTAGTATCTCGGAAAGCTGTGGGCGCAAGATATTGAGCCAGCTGATGCGCTCAATGCTGGGAGCAGCTTGAATTATTGAGGTTCGCGATGGCTCTTGGCGCAAAAATGCAGATTTATTACTTTGGTCGAGTTTCTCTTTTTTTCCAGTGGAATAAATGCTCGATCGAACAAGGTTGCGTTTATTAATATCAAGATTTTTCAAGTAAAACGTACACTTTGCTGAAAATAAGGCAAGAACTAAAGTTTTCTTTTTGTCGGAGGATCAGGGCATCAGTGTTTTAATCTAGACGCGAGAGAAGAAAAAAATCCCTTTCCCACCGTGATAAAAGTTTGAAAAAGCGGATAAAGGACGCTTCGGACGCTGACGAAAGGACGTTAAACAAACGGCGAAGGTAAATTCGTCGTTAAGATATGCAGAGGCGAACGTGCGTACACGTAAGCTCCCCGGGAAGCGGGGGGAGGGGAGTTTTTGCCTCGCGCTTCCGCGCCAGTCATGGTCCGCTGTCACGCGAGTCGGGCCCAATAAAGCTTTGCTTAACGAGGCGCAAAAACGCTGTGCGAAAAGTCACGGAAAGCGAACAATGATCCGACGGAGATAAAGCCGCCGATGGCTTTTCAACTGCTGCTGCTGCTGCGATCGACTTTTTCTCCCCGCTCTTTTTTCGCCGCCGCCGCCGCCGCCGCCGCTTGGGAATGTATTGGTATAATGAGTCGCGTGGGAAACTCAGTTTTGTAATCCAAGATGGATGATGTATGAATGGGAGAGAACTTTAGCTTTTTGCCGTCGACGAGTGCAGGGGATGCTGGAAAAATTAGATGCGCTATCGGTAAGCTCGAAAAAGAAAAAGGCTATTGACAATGGCAAAAAAATCAGTAATGATACGTGACGCGAGGCTTAATTAGCTGTGATATTTTAATAGAGGCGCATTCAAAGAGCACTTCTTTGTCGATGAAACGTACTGTAGTACTGGTAAAAAAAATTTGTTTAAGAGAAATTTAACGGCCACTGTATTCATCTGCAAGATTCGCTCTCAAAATCAGTTTTTCGAACGAGGGGCTTAAAACTCGTCACGTAACATTCATTCGCATGCGATACTTTTAAAGCGCGCTCTCAAGCCGTCGGGCAAAAAAATCAGCATTCATTAATATTTATCCTCCTCTCGATATACAGCTGTACACCAAATTTCTCTCGGCGTCCCACACACATACACACACGACGGAGGGGTCGAAATATCGGTGGCCCCCGTCGGTGCATTCAATTTAAATATTAAGCCCGGCGAGCGGACGATGTTAATAACGGTATAAAGATAGGCGGTAGGAGGCGACGGCGGGGGAAGCTCGCGGCGTTTGCATAAACGCGCATTATCCGCGACCGGGGCGATATACTCGGGTTACGTATACACACACACGTACACGCGGCAGACGGCTCGCGGTTTTTTCTTTCTCGCGCTCCGGCTTTTGAGCCGAGCGGCGCTGAATTTACGGCCCCGACGAGGAGAGCTTGTGTTGCCGCGGCGGAACTGTGTCAACGCGCGAAAAGGTGCCGTTGAGGGAAGAGAGGAGAAGACGCGTTAATGACGAGACTTATCGCGCCGAATGAAGTGCCTGGTGGCCTTTGCTCGCGGCGGGGGGGAGAAGAATCATCGCTTATCCGGCATCTGATAATAATTGAATTTACAAGCCTTGTAATTGCGGATTCTGAGATAGTGTAAATTAGAGGGGGAATTATGAAAAGGAACTACTGGGCGATAATAAGAAAGCGCCGTCGCGGCGCGAGTCGTAATTAGATAAATTTGCATTATTCGAATTCCGTGCGCATCGCTTGGCTTACATCGAACAGATCCTCCTCCGAAAAAGTCACGACCGGAATATGTAAAGTGTCCTCAATCTAAATTGAATAAAGAAGTGACCGAAAAAAATAAGACGCCTCCCAAAAATGAATATCTGTCGATATCTGAAGCAGAAAAAATATGTCGCGTCGACCTTACAGTTACTTCCTCCGTCGCGTCGCCCGCTTAAAAAGGCCCGTAAGCTCACATCGTTAAGAAGCATCAACGCCCCGTGACGCGCCGGAACACACAGCCCGAAAGCCGCGCGCGGCCTTTTTAATTCGCCGATAACGCGGAGGGGGGCCGTGTCCCGCGAGTTTCGATGAAGTAAACTCTCCCCGGTGCGCTTAGAGAGCCGAATAATTTCCGTCGCGCATCGCGCCTCGCCCCGTTCTACAAATTACGCGCCGTTAGTGCGGCGGTTCCGTTTCGTTCCGCAGGATAAAATCGTACGGCCAGCGGAAACGGAACGAGCTGCACAAGCGCCGGATCTCGAACGCAAATCAATTCGATACGCTTCCTTCCCTTTCTTTTTTTTTCGGGGAGAGCTTTTTTTTGGCAAACGCGCAAAACTAACTGTTCTCGATAAAGTATATATGGACGTGGGTAATTTATGGAAAATTGCCGGGATTAGCGCGGGGCTTAATTTGTATATTGAAACGCTGCGCGCGTTAAATTAGAAAGCCGTAGTTTTTTTTTTTAAGGAGAGAGAAGCCAATGTCAGGCAGTTGCAAATATTTATTGTTAATATTGCATTTACTTTACTAGCGGTGCATCGTTAATACCCGGCAAATATACACTTAACCTCAAAACTAATTCCCAAAGACGCGCATCCTGTAAACAAAATGCGCGCGCGCGCCGAGGTAACGTTCGAATTTACGGGCAAATATGCGTCTACTAAAGTTCGGGTTACCGTGACATAATTATTGACTCCATAAAAGTAAATGAATTAAGAAATAAAACTCAGTTATACACCCGGGAGAGAGAGAGAGAGAGAGAGCAAGTTGGCTTAATCCTATTCGGCCGACGTATAAAACGTCCCTGACGGCCCGACGAAAATAGTCGGCGATGTAGGTTATGAAGACGCGATTCCATCTGCAAATATTGCGCCTCGTAATTACGATTATGCGCAACTTGTGTGTAAGCTCGTGTGTATGATTTAAACAAATTTTTCTCAGCCGGCTATTTACAAGCGGCTAACGTCTCTTGCGCACGCGCGGCTTTGGGGACCGGTTTTTCAATGCTTACGAAAACCGTAAGTTGCATTAGCTTCGTATTTACTTTCGAAGGTGATAAAAATCATTGGGGCCGCGGCGTCGGGGATTTTCATTTGATTTAGCAGTCTGTGAGAAGTGCTTTTCGAATTCCCGAAGAATCCGGGATTCGTTACTTCATATTTCAAGGGAAATTAGCAATGTAAATAAGTGGAAAAAAAACGAGTTGATTGAAATTCTTAAAATTCTATCGCCAGGGCATTATAATTATTGTGCGTTAGGAGCGTTTAGTCGGTTCATTTTTCCTAAAAAGCCGAGGAAAATATTCTCTTTCCTTGGAATTCAACCGTGATTAAGAACGCGTAATATATCATTTGTGTGCATTTAACAGATTTACGCTCCGCTGAATTAGTCGCATGATTAACGACAATAAATAGAGAATTTATAATTTACAGCTTTGCAATAAGCTGCAAAGAACGTTGAGTTATGCTTCACAAACATCATCGCAGTTTTAGAATCGCCTGAAAATCGATACCGGTATTAACTTAAATATAAAAAAGTTGCAATTTTCTCGCATGAAAAACGATAACAGGAGAAATACATCACTTTAACGCTCGATGCGATCGGAGTGATTTACTAAATGCATTAATGTTTAAAAAATTAAGAACCAAATGTTTTAACATTATCGCAAAAATAATGTCGATAAACCAAAATTAAATCCATGCTATAATTAATTATCATTTTTAACCAAAAGTCATAAATGATCCATTATTATCAAAAGTTGAATAACTGCAAAAATCACAAAGATGGATATTGTTATTATTCACAAAAATATCGATTAACCTTATTGGTAATAAATGAACAGGTACGCGTAAGAAAGTTTAAAACAATCATCCCAATAGTAATAAGTAGGAGATTTACAAGGAGAAGAAGACTAATGCTCTGCAGCCTCCGCGCCAAAACAAAAGCGAAACGAGTTTGGAAAACTGGTCGTTATAATACTAAGTCGACGCCCTCGTGAAACGAGCGACGCCCGTCCGTACTTAGCAAGCGATTAGAGATGACCACGTGAGCTTCGACGTAACCTGAGACGTATTTCATGTCCGTCCCTCGGAGACACGTCTGCCGCTTGCAGCTCGGAATTCGAAATCAACTTTTTAAATTAGACACACTTAACCGAGCTGACACCTGTCCTTTATAAAAAAAAAAAAAAAGGTGAGACTTCACACTGCTTTTATCGAATTCGAAATCTAATGGAATATTTGGGACGAGATAGTCCTCTGTAAAACGAGGTAAAAGGTTTGAAATAATAAACTAGAACGTAACCTGACTGTATATATTATCCCTATTATTATAGAAAGTAATAGGGCAATTTAGCGGAGCATAAATTTCTGCGTTCTAAAAATATTCATCTCCGCTGAATTTACGTTTGCAGCGGTGGAGCATATTATCTCTGTTCCCCAGGATTTACATATCCTAACGATGTGTAACTTCTAAATTGATACAACAAGGACAATTCAAACGTTACATAAAGCCGCATTTTTGATAAATTTTTCGTCCTTAATTATGTTACTGATTGCGAGGTATGCAAATAACCCCCCCAACTTGAGCAACGCCTAATTAGAAACATTAGTAAAACGTTTAGTTGTGGTTGTTCGCTCGACTGTCGAAACAAGATTGCGCAAATATTTTAATAAAACGTGGAAAAAAACTCACCACCTAAATAGTCGGGCGACCACATTTGCCGGGATAGGAATGGTATACATACCTGAAATGGAAAAAAATCCACATTACTAAACACATTTCTTCGTTTCTAAATCATCGTAATTAACATAACGAACCGCGGTGTAACATGATATAATACGTATCCCAGAGCGATAAAAAAAAGGAGTTATCGACTCGTGTCGTAATGTTGAGAGAAAAAAAAGCAAACAGCAATTACAACAACATAACCTCCCTCGCCTCGAAAAGGGGGTCATTACGTAAGGCGCTAAATACGCATCCTCGCTTTTTACCTGCTAGGGGGGCTGCTACGTTTTTTTACCCCTCTTTTTTCAGGCAATTAAAGGCCAGTCTCCCTTGTAATTATAACGCAATGCAGATGCATATTAACCGCGAGGCATCCGAAAAGGGAAGAGGGGGGGAGGCGAGGCGGGGAGGCAAAAACAATGACGACCACTTCTGAAATAATTTATCGTCCGGCCGAGGCCATTACATTCAACTCCTCCGCTTCTTTTTACCGGCAGCAGAGGCGGCGGATAACCGGTTTTCGGCGCTCTCGTCTCCCTTTCGGGGAAAGAGCCCGAATGATAAATCTCGTTAGATTAAGCCAGCAGGTTGATTACAAGGCCCCGACTGATTAAAGATGTAGGTGCAATCGCGTTGCCTCGTTAATTATTGCTATTGTAATTTCCGGCCGCAGCAGCCGCCTGGCGTTTCTCCTCGGTCTTTTCTTTGGGTCATCGGGATGATGCCCGGTATAAAAAGCCACCTTATCTGGAGATTGCGATGCAACAAGGTTTCACCGGCTGCCTTTTGATTGACCGGACCGTGTTTATAGGTGAGACTCCGGGCGGGCATTAGCATGGTAATAGTCGCCGGGTAGGTAGCTTTTAATTACGTTCACTTTTTTGTTTTTGATCCCCTGCTGATAGTTTACTTTCGAATCAAGACTAGTAGGTTAAGTTAATCAAATTAAATTACGCTTTAATTATATTTAGACTGGGGATTATCAGTGTGTCGTAAATAACATTAAAGCCGATTAACATTAATTACATGTGTACTCTATGCACCTCTGAATAATTTCAATTGCATCTGATCAACCAAATAGGCGATTTCGAATGTACACTAAATATATTGAGAATTACAAATTTTGCTCCACGGAAACCTTTGAAAACTAAATATAAATACATTTGAAAACTGAATAAAACGTCGTCGTTTAGTTCGGGTTAGGCAAAGCAAACACACGATATCCCACACAGCCGGAGGGCCTTGAGTCGGAGGCCGCATCAGCAACCGAAAGCTCGCGCAGGTGTCGACGGTCAGAAAAAACAATTTATTACCTCGCCATTCCTAAGGGGCAGCGAGCCGGACACCGAGGCGGCCCGATCGACTCCCTCGGCGTCTAATAATTCCGGTCACGCACATCGACTTTCAATCAAAGCGTATAATGTAAAACTATAAAATCGGCGCGCGGTGTACGTCGCGCCGAGAGCTCTCTCCCTCGGCGGCGCGAGAGATGAAGTTCTTATCCTGCGCGTCGGGGAGCTCTCTCGCCGATGATTTCTCAACGCGTCACGTTTCTCTCGGTAACGGCGCAAAAAGGAGACGCGGAGCCGCGCGCGCGCGCGAGAAGAAATTAATTATTTTAATAATGGACGTCACGCCGTGTGCGGTATGGAGATAAGCCGCCGCCGCCGCCGCCGCCGCGGATCGGAAACAAGAGGGAAAGTAAGCGAGCTCTCGGAGGGTGGAGGGGGGAAATATGGAAGGTTTGTTTGCATTTACGGTACAATGGCGTTTGTTAATTAACGCCGAATAACCGTACTTAACCGGCGCTAATTAGCGGCAGTCGATGCTGCGCGCTCTCGCTCCACTTGCCTGTCTCCTAATTTAAACATAATCATGTACCGTAAAAAAATCTCCGCTCGTCGTTACAGGTGACATGTGGAGCGTACATTTGTCCAGATTAGGATCTCGGGGACGTAAAACTATATAGTTATATACCTCTTTGACAGTTGTCGCTCTTGGGAGTTACAACTGTAAAAAAGTAAAAAAGGAAACGTGAAATTTAATTAAGGCGTTACACTAAATATATACTAATTATCAAATCTTTGGCAGCGGCCGCTCGGAAGTCACAATTGAGAGAAAAGGTAAAAAGGGGACGTAAAGTGTAATTAAGGCGCATCTCTAATTACAAAAAAAGGGGAGAGTCACTAATTCATAACAAGTTTTTTGAAAAACTCTCAACTTTTTACATCCATTGAAGCTAATTATAAGGTAGGCAGCAGAAATTGTTTATTTTACCAGACACCGCGCACGCTTCTCTTTTTTAAAGAAAAGCGAATCTCCTCGGACGCACGGGCATTCCTCCGGTGAAATATGGTGATAAACGGCATAATGGGGTAAAATTTCGATCGGACTAATGGTCCTCGCGGCGCGCGGAGAGGATGCGCCTCTCTTACACGTGCGGCTCGGTTAGGCTGCAATAGCAGGTCAGCGTTTGTTTCACCGCTAATTGCCCAGGAGAGGAGAGCCGCGCTCGCTCGCTCGCTCGCGCGTTTGACGTAGCGGGAACCTGCTCTCGTGTCCCAGAAACGTGCGCCTGCCAGACGTACGGCTGCGCCGACACGCGCGGAGAGCTGCTGCATGCGAGAGAGAGAGAGAGAGAGCGGAGGGCCTCCCCCCCTCCGCATATCTCTCCGTCTCTTTCCCAATTCTTTTTACTCGCGAGCGAGGCCGGTTCTGTTATGTGCACTCTTCCCCCCCGTGGGTCCGGATTACGGTTGTCCAGTTTTTTTTCTTTTTTTTTGCCGGGTGCCGCTTGAGCTTTGGCCGAGAGGGGTGGACGGGAGCTTGCCTGGCTTCCTTCTTTTTGGAAGCGTAGGTGGCGCTTGTCGAGCCTGGAATTGGCAGGTCGAACGATTTTGGCCGGATTTCATTGGAGCATCAATATCTGACTACTACCTTTTCGACTGTTCAGTGTTTGGTGATTTTAAAATAGCTTTACGCTGCGACGAAACGTATAATAAAATTGCAATTCCCTCGGAACTGCCGTACTTCGAGGCCTCGCCACTTACAACGAGACTCGTCGCCGGTTCCTAGCGCATAATCCCTCAACGACGCGTCTCCCCCCCGTTGAAAAAGGACGTGTGCGCCATCCAGCTTCCGCTGCTCGCAGCGCCAAAAGCCCACGCTAATTGCCGGGTGGCGTGATAGCGGGCAGTGCACCTCCTATCGGGGCGCTTAGCAGCGGGCCGCCGCCGCCTCTTGCGTATTTATCGGCGGCGCTCCGCCGGCGGGCGGCGGGCTAATATATATCGCTTCCCCGTAAACGCGCGCGCGCACCGGACAATGCGTCGTTAAGCCGTCGGCGGGCTGCTCCTGGGCGACGACAACGGCGCCGCGCGCGCGCGCAACCGGCTAAAAATAGACACAATACCCGGAAGGACGGAGATAGAGAGGCCGGAAGGTTAAATACCAGATGCGCAGCCGGCCGTGCAGCCGAGAGAGCCGCCGCCGCCGTGCGCTTTCTCCGCTGCCGCCGGAATTCGTGCGGATGCCCACCCGCGGGGCGAAGCCTCCGAGTAGCGGGGAAGACAGTGTTTTTTTTCTGGGGTTTTGTTTTGTTTCGGGCTCTCCTTTGCCTCCGGGAGCCGCTAACGGATGGCGGCCAGGTGCAAGTGTGAACTTGCGCCTTTGAGAGGTATCGGGGGTTTTTGGTTATTTTGCCGTTGGAAACACTTTTGTTGGCCCCCGCTTCGTGAAAGGAGAAACGATTTGCGGGGCTTTTTTTGGCTGCTGATTGATAGCGCTGGAGATTGAAGTTTTAAGGAACTAGGTTTTTTGTTTGATACTTTTTCGAAACTTGATTAAAAACTGTTTCGAGTGCTCTTTTGGGAAGGTGTAAAAAGTACGGTTAATTTGCTTAAAATAATTCTTTTGGTATTCAAAGCAGGGTTTTAAAAACAAATATTAAAATTTTAATGCATTTTGAATTTTTTGTTGCTAAACCACACTGCAAATGCTCATTCTTTTAGTAAACGAGCGTCTTTTTGCTAATTAGTTCCATTAGTTCTGGAATCATTCTGACACCGAGTAAAAATTTGAGTGTTTTTAAAAGATGATTAATTTTGCAAAAAATAAACTTCCATTTAAAATCTCGACAGCTGCTTTAATATTCATTTGCAAGTAGCTTTTTCTTCCTCATTTTCCAGGAACGAGTTTTCAAAAACAAATTTCTTGCATAACATCCAATGCCTCGCGAAAAAAAAAAAACAAAATGTTTAAAAAAAAAAAACCCTCAATTTCAAATCAGCCTACGGAGGAATTTTAATTCGCGAATTAATCAGCCTCTCAAAAAAATCATCCCCAATTAGTTCCCGAGCCCGCCAACTCTCTAAGCTCATCATCGACGGCGGCGGCATAATGGAAAATCATTAATTGTCCGTAGCAACAACAAAGTTGCGACACGTCGCGTAAAACTCTCATAACCAATCACGCGGCCCCGAGGGCATAAATTGCGAAATCGCATTAGCCGCGCGGAGAGCAGAGAAAGAGAGAGAGAACCAATAACAATAAAAGTAAGGCTCGGCCCAAAAAGTCTCAATTAAGCGACGTCCTGCCTTTCGTTTACGAGGCGAGTCTTTCTCGGAACGCGAAACGAGCCGCTTATCATCGTAAAACCGGCGCTTTTCCACATTATCGTCGCTCGTAAACATTTAGCGCGACTCTGCCTTGAATATCGATCACGCCATTGGATTGGGGAGATACCAAGTCCGCTAATTAGCCAGTAAGAGCAGGGAGTCGGACGAGCGGCTACACCTGCTGAATGCTTAGGCGACGTTTTTCCGACGTAGATTGCTCTAAGTGACTGCTGCGGGGCTTCTTTCATGAATGGTCATTATTTTTTATCGAGCTTTAGAGATTCGACGTCTGGAAAAAAGTGAAATAAATAGGTTATTTATTAGGATGCGGACGTATTATTAGGTACCGTTGAGATTTACTGCGCTATATCATTATTGCCATAAATAATACTTGGAAATACCGATAAACCATCTATCGAAAATTAGTTTATAATCAGTAAAATTATATAAAAGAATTAATTACGTAATATTCGCGTACTTTCAGATTTAAATTCAACAGGCTCTTATTAAATTTTCAATGACGCATATTTATGTAATTATGCGTATATATTTCAATTTCACGCTCTTGTTTTTCGACCCGTTACGTACGTAATTAAATAAATTTTTAAGACTCCTCAGATCAATCGAGAGTGTCATTTTCATCAAATTCATAAAAGTCAAAATGTTTTCGATAGCATCTCGGACTCACGAAAATAAATCCAACGGGCATAATTTCGCGAGCCGCGCGCGGCGAACGAGTATTTAGCATAAATCGCAACAAAACCGCGCCGAAGCAGCAGCCCAATTAATTAGTAGAAAGCTAAAATCACATCTCGAAACTTTGACTCGATCCAAAACGAAGCATCCGCTGAGATACCGACCGCCGTAAATAAGCTCGCCGGCCGAAGGGAAAAAAAGACGCGCGCTACGGATGCTCTTTAAGCACACGAATCGGACGAGGTAAACGTCGCATTAATCGCATTAATACGCCGCAATCCGCTCCGGGTCCATTACCGCAAATCATCGGCGACGGAGGCTCGTTCCAATTATTTCGCCGCCCCAGACGAGATGATGAAGAGATACGCCGGCTGGAAAACAAAAAAAAAAAGAAGCGCGCGAGCTTCTTGCGCTCGCGTTCCGGCTTCTTTATTGGGAGGGGTATATATCGAAATAATTTTCGAAAGTCGTCGCGACTTTTTTTCTCCCGGCCGGTAATTAAAGCGCAAGACTCGCGCCGCGGCGGATTTGCATGCGCGCGCGACTCGGAAATTAATCGCGCCGCCGGTGAATTATCAATGATTATACGCGCGAACGCCTTTTTTTTTCGAGGAGAATTATATCGATTCGTTATCGCCTTCGGGCTGCGCTTGTTGTTATTGTAGGTCATATTTACATGGCTGTAAAAATGAACGCGAATCGTTGGACTAATTAAAAGCGCGTAGTTACAATGAAAATTGCTCATTAGTGTCATTGATTTAACGCGTAATTAAAAATAAAAACTGAAATTATTTTGAAAGCTACTAATTAATTTTTGCTTTATAATTGGTATTATTTCAATATTGTTTGCTGACGATGAAATAGAAACGATATTCGATATACCAAACGCCAATTGTTGAATTTCTCCTTTCAGGTATGAAGAGGTGCAAATATTTTAATAACATTTATTTTACAAAATTTATTATGAAAAATATTTTCATTTTATCGATTTCGAAAACCGCGCAAATAATTTCCAGAAAATGTATTGTTATCATTTCCACTTTTAATTCAACTTTAACGAAGTTTCTCCGTCGTTCAACGTTTCTAGAAATCAATAACGAGGAGAATTTTCGGTTAAAAGTTGCGGAGAGCGAGCATTAAATCGTAAGAGTAGCAGATTAAATAATGAACAACGCTTTCAGGAGCAGAGAGAGAGACCCTCCGAAAGGTCTCTCGAACGGACCTTCGTCGAATATAATGAAACCGCCGAGCTTTATTCGTCCTCCGAGAAGATTACTCGCATTCATTACGATCCGCTCTCGCGTCAAACTCTCCCGCGTCGGAATCGTTAAAAAGTAAGTGCAAAGACGGAGCCGCGGAGTGCATCGCCGCTGCATTATTAAGCCTCGCGCGGCGGGGGATTACATAGTTTACGCCCTGTTTGCTCGGGCCGCCGCCGCGCGACTCCGAGTGAGAGAGCGAGAGAGAGAGATAATGAAATTAGCGGCTAAAAAATGACGGCGACGCGCGCGATTAATCCACACCTAAAACCTGCGCACGCCGAGAGCGTTATCCCCCCATTGTCTTTACGTCGGGCTTTGCCGCGGCCGCCGCGCGCGCTTTGCCTTTATTACCGGTCGTGACTTCGACTTCGAGCGAGTTCTCTGCGCACTCGGACCCCGTTGCTCTTTATTGTTTACGGCTCCCCCCCCCCTTCTCCTCCCGGAGGATTTTTACAAGGATTAAGGAAGGATGCCGGAAAAAAATTTTTTGTTTTATCTGCCCGGGATACGCTTTTTATGGGCTCGTTGCTGCGCTCGTAAATTTTAATATCAATTTCGGGATGGCTTTTTACCGCTTTCATGGAGATTCTAGTTTATAATGGTGTTTGGATAAGGGTCTAGTAAATTTTTAATCAATTCTTTTGTTGTTCAACCTATTAGCAGCTGCTTTATTCGCGTTTGAAAAAGACACTCGATTGTTAAGAGGTTGTACCGAGGCGGAAAAAATTTATTTAATTGCAGGTGTTTCGAAGAGACTTTATTGGTAAGGGTGATCATTAAATATTCCGTTTTTTCTTTTTTTTTAAATAACGTTTGCATAACAGAACGGCGAACATAAATTTCTCGGGATTTACAATGTTTTCCCAGATTTTTGTGGCTTCACTGTCAATTTCCTTCGGTACAGTCGCAAATTCACTATAAAATTTTACGATTATTCGAATAAACATTGTACAGCTACTCTGACGTAAGATTTTAATAGTCCGCGACTTGCACTGACTAGCGGTAAAAGTGCAAACTATCCTCTTACGGGTTATTTACTACTTCATAACAGTAACTAGGTAAACATTTATTGCATTCTTTAACGATAATTAGATATTGGGGAAAACTCCTTAAAAAATATGTTTCTATTAAACAGCGCTACCGATACACTCATTATAGAAATAAACAGTGTCTGGGAACCTCCGCTAAGGCAAGACGAGGAAATAAAACAGGAATACCGAGAAATGTTGCAAGTGCTGTAAATAATCGCTTATTTCCATCGAAATTCCAATCGGCGCGTCTTGCGAAAGCTTCGACTCGATGTTAAAAAAAACCCACAAGTATAATAAATTCGAATCAACGTCTTCTCCAATCAGGACCATTAAGCGCATGACGAATTGATCAAACTCGTAAAGTCAGAAAATTTATTTTTGCTTCGGGACTAAAAACTCGAATTTATTGCGAATTTTGCAGGCGGTAAAGAAACAGGGGGGGATCCTGGAAGGAATCGATAACCACGGCAATTGCGAAAGCTCTAATCTGGAAATAATATCGCGAACACGTCTAACACTTCAACATCCATCCGCATCCTTCTGAATTTCAAATCTGCATCTGTTACGAAACCGCAACAACCACCGACGGCGGATGGTACGGAGGAAAAAAAAAAAAACGAGCACACGGCTAAAATTCAAAGCAGCTCATACTGGCCTCGATATCTTTACACGTTTCCTCATTGCGCGCCGCGGCCGAAGTGATGAAACCGAACTTATTCACCGCTCTGACAAACGGAGCCGAAAAATGCTTAGATCCTTTCACTTCAAAATCTATGTGCAGCCGAGTTAATCTGAGAATAAAGCGCGGGAATGATTTTCTCGGCTCGATTGAGCCACAGCTGAACTACTTTCGTTTCATTATATAGAAAATAACGAACGGTAAGCGATCCTTTGTCTCAGTTTCGTAAATCAGAACAAAACCACATTGACACTGAAAATAGATTACCGAATGGAAATGGTGTTTTACTTTTATTTTTTTAAAAAAGAAAAGGGAAAAAAGTACTATCGAAACACTCGACTATCGACGTCATGAATTAGGTATTAACTCAGCCAGAAACACTATCACAAACATTCTCCTAACACGAGTCTCTTTTTTTTTTTTTTTTAAGCCAGCCCCTATAACCGACCGTTTACGTAAGACCCGATCCGTTATTCATCCTCTGTTTCTCACACTCTTTCGAGTATCCCCATCCCTTGCGAAAGCCAAACATTCTCGGCGTCGAAAAAAAGAAAAAAGAAGGGAGAGGAGGCGCTCGCCGCGCGCCTAAACTCGTTCTCCTCGAGTCGGCGCATTATGCTAATAAGCTCGCGGATATTACGGCCCCGCGGCCGAGAGAGAGAAGCCCCACAATGGGTTTGAAGCACTGTGTCAGGAAGACGCCCGTCCAGTTTGCTTACTGACCATACCGAAGCCTACTTGGCACGTCGAGCGCGGAAAAGCCGACTCGGAGAGCGCGAGGAAAAACGATACGGCTGCTGAACTGCTAACGCACTCGATCTTTTCTTTTTTTTGCGGTCTTTCGCGCTTCATTGTTGAGAGGATACGTTTAAATTCAAGTTGAGTCAAAGCTCGAGGCTAATGACATTTTTTGATAATTCGTATGCACAATTTGTCATACTTTTTATGCTTCTCCGTTCAATCTTTGCGAAACGCCAAAAAGTAATAATTTAAACGATTAAACTCGTCTTCGCACCTTTTTAAAACGACGAATTTACATTTATAAGTTATATCCCCTCGAAAAAGAGTAAAAAAAAGAATTTCATATGCACCCACGTGCGTTCCATTCCGCTTGAGATTTCTTACGTCATTCTCGCGCGCAGTCTTTGTTCCTCCCGGAGCTCCCTTTTTCTCCGCGGCGCGCCTCTTTTTTTTTTCGGACGGCAGCAGCCTCAGCCGGTCCATTTTTCATTTTGCCGGGCGCGTCGAGGTTATGCTCGCCCTCTCGAGCCCGTAAATTTTCATCGCCCGGCGCCTCGTTTTCGCGGTAAATAAAATTCCTCGGGCTCGCATTCGAGTATACAGCAGCGCGGCCGCGAGAAGGCTTTGAATTCCCCCGGGAATAATCGCTTTCCGCGCCGTTATAAAAGGAGTCTCCCGTTGATTTTCCAAGATTTTTTCGTTAATTTCTCGAGGCGGGAGAGCTCGGTTTTTCGACCCGATTCATTTGTTACTTTGAGAAATGATGTCGTGACAAAGGGATTTTGTAAGTAATGATTCAGACTCAAGGCGAACTTACAAATGAGAATTTTCGGACTGGGAGCTAGAGGGAGTTTAATGAAAACGGTATCGGGCTACGAGCGATAATGTAAATATTCTTTTGTTTCAGAAAATCGTGGGCTTCGCGCGGGAGGTAATTTAGTGACATAAAATATTTCGAGGGTATCATTCACGAGAACAATAGTCGTAAATTTTCGTAAACGTTTGTTTTGCATATTTAAACCAAAGATCTTTATGGGAGTCTGCTGAGAAATATTCCGGAAATTTTTCAAAATTTTGTTTTTGAAATATCGCTCTTTTCAAAAATGCATTCTATTATTTTCAGTCTCAGCTGGGCTATTAAATATAAACTTTTTCAATTACTGCTAATGAAATCTTGCAGCCGACCCTTGGAATAAATTTCTTTAGCATTATGAAGATTTATTTCGTTAACGTTCCATCGAAGGATATTTGAAAAAATGTCTTCGTACAAAGGACAGTATTGTTTCTTTTAAAAGAATGTAACAAAAACATTAACGCACTGCTATTTTTAAATAAACAACAATAAATTTAAGGACCAGGCAGACATTGGTCTTATCTGACGGATTAATGGATTGGGTTCAAGGATAATTATTTTTAAACCAGATACCCAAAGCACGTGATATACATTTTATTATTTCGGAAATCAGTGTAGGTGAGTATAAAAGAATGCGGGCCGTGCCTTTGGGCTTTAGTTCTACAGATTTTTTCATCATGAAGTGGTCCTTTTTTACGTCGCTAATTGCCTTCGTCAATCATGCTCGTGAGTACCGAAGCCTGCTATCAGTTTTTAAAAATCTAAGATTTACGATCTGTCGAACTGTCAATTCTTTTAGACGCAGGTTGCCCGTTTCGAATAGTGGGAGGTAACTATGTTACGATAGAACAAGTGCCGTACCAAGTAGGAATCACACACTGGTTTTCAACATATATATATACAATTAACAGTCTACCGTACTTGCTTTATTGATCGTTATGTTTAAACAAATATTAGGCTCAAGCAATCGCCGAAGATGACACCGCCTGCGGCGCTGCCATCATTTCCGAATACTGGCTTATCTCCGCCGCTCACTGCTTCGTAGGCAGGTAAGACTAAACAATTGATATCGGAGGCACGTACCGTTTTAATAAAATATACTTTCCTCTCCAGCGGGGTCGATACTTTATCAATCTCGACGGGATCGACGGAAAGCTTCTCCGGAGAGAAGCACGAAATCGAGAGATACGTCGTTCATCCGGACTACAGTCCTTACAATCCGCACCACCACGACATTGCTTTAATAAAGGTAACAAAAAAAAAAAAAAAGAAACTCATTCCATATGCAGCTCTTCTCGAATCGAGTGTATAAATATTTTTCCTCTAGGTTAAATCTCGCATTGAATTCAAAGAGAATCAATATCCGGTTACCATAGCGTCGGAGCCTCCGAAAGTCGGAGATATCATGAGGATATCCGGTTACGGCTGGGAAAGCGTACGTACATAAAAGAAAAACTCTCACGTACCATCTTATCCCGAAATTCATCCGCAAAAACGAAATTTTTCATTCGCCCCCTCACTCCCCCACAGCTGCGGAAAAAGCGCGGACTCCGCCGACTCCTGAAGCTGGCCGAGGTCGAGGTGGTCGACTGGGACACCTGCGCCGAGCGATATACCGAGATCTACTCGTTCATCACGGAGAACTCGTTCTGCGCGGGCGTCAACGGGACCGGGAGCTGCAGCCGCGACTCCGGCGGCCCGGGTGTCATCGACGGCAGACTGGCGGGTCTCGTTTCCGGGGGCTACGAGTGCAATACCGAATACTACCCCGGCATCTACACCAGGGTCGATCTCTACCGAGGGTGGATCGCCGCCGTGACCGGTTTGGATGTTTGATTCTGGTGGTGAAGTGCGTGAAGAGAGTTGTGAAGGAGGTGAGAGTGGGCCGAGTGCGGTATTTAAAGGTGTTGTAGATATTTTAGTGTAGAAGAATTATTATGTGGGTTGAATAAAAGTAAATTTTGTAAAGTCCTCATCGATCTTTAATTTTTTTCACCGAAATCAATTAGAAAATCCAACAACGAGCTGTGCTCATTTTGTAGCGAGAACATAAAAATAGATTATTACTCGTACCGTAATTCAATTTCGCCTCAACGAGATATAAAACTTAATTCAAGCCGCTTGTCAAAAAATCAACAGCTCAAGTACCTTGTCGTGTCTCCCATTCAAACATAAAACCTAAAATATCCTTCTAAATGCAGCATCCGAGTTGAAATTTCATTACGCCAATCTAGCAACACGCCGAGAGAGAGAGAGAGAGAGAGTACTTGCGCTCGTCAACGCTCGGCCATTAAACTGCCGAGGGTCTCCGCGCATAACGAGCTAATTTCAAATCCAAACGTCCTCAAGAATCTTCCCTCTCGCGGGACCGGCAGCAGCAGCAGCAGCAGCAGCGGCGCTGCATGCTTCTTTTATCCGTTTTGAGCATTTTCCCCCGGCCTTATTATATATCCGGGTAATGAAATTTTCTGGACAAACACAGAGTGCGAGACCGAGTTCGCCGCCCTGTTATAATCCAGAAAATGTCGCCGTGGCATAGTGCTTGCGGAGTCTCCGGAGAGAGCGACCGGAGTCGTGTTACAACTGGGAGAGAGAGAGAGAGAGAGAGAGAGCTTGCTTTAACGACGCCGTTGCGATGCGCGACTGCAAAACTTGCAGCGCGCGGAGTTAGCCGGAATAAGCAAATGGATTCTCGAGGTAATTCCTTATTGTTTAATATTTCTTTAACTTCTTCGGAGTTCTCGGGCTTTTAAAGGGAGGCAAGAGCTGAACGGGAAGATTGGATGATAAAGGCAAAAAAGTATATTTAGTTTATTACATAATTTAAAGGTTAGATTTTAAAAACCGGACACTAGACGAAGCAATTTTTTGGAAATAAAATTTATTAACTTCACTCTTCAGAGCTTAATTTCACAACTTGTACAGTTCGTCACATGTTCACTTAGCATCTTGCAATACCGAATAAAATTAAAACAAAAGGCTCTCCAGAAGACTCCGTAAATCACCAGACTCCATAATTTTCATTCTATTTGACGCGCAGCATATCGCAAGCCCCTCCAATAAATACGAAAGCCGCGTAATCTGAATAAAATGACCGTCCGCGGTCCACTAATGCACTCTAAATTCGACGCAGCGCAGGAGAGAGAGCGCCCGCGGAGAAAAAAAGAGGCGCGCGGACTCGCATTAAATTCATAAAGCGCAGCGGGCGGGTGGCGCGGGGGGTGGCACATCCGCATCAATTCGCATTACCCTCCGAAAAAAATCGCTGGGAAAGTAATTCTATTCCGCGAAAAGCATACATCGTCCCGCCGTCATTTTCGTCCGCGAGTGCATAACAATAAATCCTTAATTAGAGCCTCGGGACGCGCGGCCGGGAATTAAAAGCGGACTGCATATCTTTCGCCCGTCCGACGGGCGAGCGCACCGCGTAAGGGAAGATTTTATATTCCCCCCACGCTCTCTCTCTCTCTCTCTCTCTCCCCCTCTGACTTATGCCTCCATATATTTAAGTCCATTAGCTTTATAGACGCGAGGGGTATATGAAGCGCCAGGATGCTCCCGCTGCCGCTCTCTCAGCTTCTCTGTAAATTTTAGCTGAACATTTAAATTTGAATCAGCCAGGTTCGCTCCTCCGCTGCTGCTGCTGCTCCGCAGTGGAAGCGACTCTCGCTCTGACGATTAACGAACCTGAGTGATTCATTGAATCTTGTGTCGCGCGAAAAAAACACACGCGTATACGCTCTTTCGCAATATTGTATATTCATGAACGAGATTTTTTCAACTGCCTTTTTCCCCTTTCAAACGGCGATTCATTTTCAGCGAGTGAAGGTACAATCTTAAAATTTATCGCTCGACGAAGAACACGAAACTCATTGCGACTACTTAGAATAAAATTTATAATAATTTCGTCGGTTCTGGATTACCAGCAGCAGTAGCAGCAGCAGCAGCAGCGACGCCGAGAGATGCGCAATGCGACAATGCAGGAAGGGAAAGGCAAGAGAGGTGTCCGCCCTCCTTGCCCCCGGCAATAAATAGCAATTATGCCTAACGAGGTGTAAGCTCCGCGCGATCCGCGACGCCTCGCAAGCAGCTCTCCTAACCCCGCTGTCGTCCGATCTAAACGCCCGGCGAGTTATCCTCTTCCCGCCACTGCTGCACGCCGGTAAATCCTTATTTCGAGAAGCTGCCGAGAGCTGCAAATCGAATCGCTAAAAATCTCGGAGAATTACGGACTCAACTCCCTCGTTCCCCTCCCCTCCGACGATTTATCTCGGCGAAATGAAGTCGCAGCTCTCTTTATGACTCTCCCAAGTCTTTGGGCTCCCCCTCCGGACCCCCGGAGAATCGATTCTCGAATGGAGCATCAGCCGAGATATTGATAATGGGATTTGGAAGACGCGCGCGCGCGCGAGGCTCCGCGCGTTTTTGCAGGCGCGGAGGAGGCTTTGCAAATACGAAAAAGGGGGGGAAAAAGTGTGCACGGAGGAGGGAAAGGAGGATTGAAGAGATCGTGATTGTGCCTGGACGCGAGCAGCGTCCCATTGTGAGCGTTCGTTTGAATTAACGACGCAGATCAAACGCTTCAGATCCCTGCTTTTGGATTAAGCTCTTTAGATGGGACGCGATCCCGGGAATTTTAATCGAAAAATTTTTCGAGTTTTAAATGCCGATAGATTTTTCCGTGCCTCGTTCCTCGATAGTTTTAAAAGCGGCTTTCCGCTCGTTTATATCTGATGTGGAATTAAATTGATAAAAAGAACCGAGTACTGGAATTCTGTTGGAAATCGACTATTTCTAATTACGAGCGTCGATCCGATTATCAAAAACATTTTAAATTCAAGAAAAGATACTCATCTGAGATAAAACTATCAATCTTATTTCATCCTTTATCTAATACTATACGAATTTGTTCTTAAAAAAATGTTCTTAATTATTTACAAACAAAAACGACGAAATTCTAGAATTAAACTCCCGTACCGAAGAGGAAAAGAGCAGAAGAAAGCCCAGCTACTACCTGGTTAACATTTCAGTCGGCGTTTTTATTTCCCTCTCGGCGTCTCTTAATTGGTAATTTCAATAGAATATTCGAGCGACTAAAAGGCAGACGGCGGCGCTTCGCGGCGAGGTAAGTCGCCCGCGGCTCCGGCTCGACCACCCTCGAAGGTAATTGTAATAATATTTACAAATGACGCCGGCACGCGATGCTCGGCCGCCGCGCGAGCACCGAGTGAGGAGCGCAGGAGCGAGGATAATATTGATGTTTCTGCCACTTCTTATTTTACCCTTCCGCTTTGTGTCTTTTTGCCCCCCGCGCCTGGTACTCTTTCAGCTAATGCTTCGGGAGGATGTTATTATCGTGTGCGCTCGACGAGGAGACCAGTTGTTCGGCTAATGCCTCGGAGATGGAAGCTTTATAGGGAGCTTTGCGGCAGATGTGTGGTCGTGAAAAATAAGCGGGCCGCGGTGCTTGATTGTCGAGAAGAATGGTTGCTCTTAGGCCGTAATGAAGCAATTTTTCTGGTCATTCTTGGGCGTTTAACGGAATCGGCGGAACTTTCGCGACGCTTTGACCGATGTAGCTGTTGTAAGGTACTTTTTAGCGCTTATATTGAACACCTGAATACTTGTACAAACTCATTTATTTTAAATATCTCATGCGTTTTTTTTAATTCCCAAGTTTCAAATAATATACATTAAAACGTGATTCGGAAATTGAATTCTCCGAATTCCTGAACTATAGGCACCAGCCTTTTATCCTTTCTCTCCGACGGGCATTTTCAAGCCGTTAAACGATTTATGTTTTTACCCGGGATAGGCCGAAACTTCCCAACGCACGATCCCCCCCCTCGAAAAGCTGTACGAAGTAAACAAAGTCAGCTAATTGCGCTCGTAAGAAGGCGCAACTAATCGCTAAGCACCGAGAGCGTGTTCCGACTATTTATCCGCGTAATTGCGGAATGGCCTGCCAGCCGTATACTTATGGAAATCGGCTCCGCGCGGACGCTTCCTTTTTTGCCTTATCAATTATGAGGGTACGAGCGGGGAATATCCCCGCGATTAGATTCGCGGCGGAGGAGGCGTTTTAAGTACCGCGGAAGGGCGGAGCCTTTTAAAAGGCCGGGAACTTTTGAATCGCAAGAGAGAGAGAGAGGAGGAGGAGGAGGGGTGGGTGGGGGGGGAGAGGTAGGAACAAAAGGGCCGGCTTTCATAATCGTTACATATTCATGAGGCAATCTCTGCCGCCTCGCTTCCCCCTTTCGCACTTTCTGGTGGTCATGCATAAAAATCATCGCGAATAACTCACCTCGTCAGTCTGCCGAGTGAGAAATTAAGCCGAGAGGGGAAAAAGTAACACGTACCTGGAACAAAAAGAGGCATTTCGTTAGCACAAGTCGAGAGCTTCGACTTTCGGAATATTGTTGAATCGCGTCGCAAGCTAAAGATGCTTGGTTGGTACAAGAATTAAATGTTTTCTGTACAATATTTTATTCAAAACTATTTTATGAATATTATCCTCTTGCAGTTTACATTGTTATTCTGTACAGTGAATAACTTCTTCCTTTGTTGATCTAATGCTTATATAAATGCTTTCAAATTTCACTGAAAAAGAGCTTAACATTCATTGTTGATAAGAAATTGTTTTTTAAATATTTGTAAACAATGCTGTCTTCTTAACTTGCATACATTTCAATATAGAAAAGCTTTTCATTAAAAGAAGCTTTTCATTGAATTCCATAAAATTCAGTTTCGATTATTTTATTAATAAAATGCCGATATACAAAACGTCAAAAATCAAAATTTGTTTTGATTATTAATTGACGATGCAATAACAGAGATTGAAACCTTTCAACTTGGCAGCGATGAAACCTGCAGCGTTATATAATGAAATTGTTTTCCCATGCAGCAGACATTTACCAGCGCGCATAACAATGTAAATCATCCTGCCTTTGTTAACAACGATTCAAAACAGCATTAGGAAATTTGCATACGCTATATACGCTACTCCCGACTCTCGTTGCCGCGACAGCTGGGCGAAATCCAGCGATTTTTTCCGACAAATTTTTGGCTTTAATTAGCAAGTTTCTTTCAGTTCCACGCGCGAGTAGGACAAACTGAACGGAATAATTATACACACGCAGCTCTCGGCCGCGACATCGGCTGTGTGCGCCGCGCGCGCCGCAAGCTGTCGAATTTCGCGAACGGCTAGAATTCATTTTGAACTTTTGCCAGGAAGTTGCGCTTGTTTTAGGACTCGTTCGTCCGAGAGAAACTCGAGCGCGTTCTAATAAACCCCTCCGCCGCTAATTAAAGGCTGATAAACCGATTCTCGTCGCGAGTGTGCACTTTTCCGGAAAAAAGAAAATATCTCTTTCGCCCCCTCCCCCCGAGTCGGAGGAGGGAAATTCGAGGCTGAAGGGAGGCTCCATTATGCTGTATATACTTGCTGCGCGAATATCTCATGCATAAATATCAGAGTCGTGTTAGCATTCATAGGCAAATGGTTGACACGAGACGAGGAGGAGGAGGAGGAGGAGGAGGAGGTGCGTGATGTTGTTCAACTCTTGGGGAAAATGACGAAATACACGACTCGCGGAAGCTCGGCGGCAGACGGCTCGCGTTGAGGGACGCGAACATTTGAATAAACCGGAAGGGATTTTTTTTCTCGTCGCACGCTTTTTCGAGCGCGCGCTCGCGCAAATTTTTTAATGCCCGCTCCGCTTTCGCTCCGACGACCGTTCGGGGCGCGTTAACAAAAAGCTCGCGCAAAAAGTTGTAATTCGTTAAAGCTGTAAAATGCTGATGAACTCATCAAGGTACTTTGCGCGCCTCGATCCGGCGGAATCTCGCGCGCTCACGCAGATTCGAAAAGCCAGATAGCGTGGCAAAAATCCAAAAGTTATATTCCCCGGGGCAGTAAATTTAGCGAAAAATCCGAAAATAGTTGCTGCAGCATCATCTTCCTTCCTCTCCGGCGCGAGAAGTACGAGTGCACTCGAAGGGGGAAAGGGGGTGGGAAGGGGGGGGGGGGGCGGCAACAACTAAGCATTCCGGCTGGGAAACCGCAAAATCGTGACGAAAACTCATCAGCCGTGCGAAAATCCTCTCACGCCTTTTTTGCCCTGCCGGCACGACGCGTAATTGAATTTCTGGAGAGGGAGGAGGTCCAAAGCTGCCTGGCTTATTAGCATTGTTCGAGTTGAAATGAAATTTCCGACTGGATGCCCGGCGGCGAATGCGAGACCGCGCTGGATTGTTAAAAAGTGTCCCCCTTAAGTGGGCATTCAATGGCGAGAAAATTTTATTCGGTCGATAATGTAACGAGCTTGGTTACTTCGTAAAACAAAAGAGCAGTTGAATCATAAGCTGCTTCGTAGAATCAATAATTAATGTCGTTTCTTCGCAAGATGCAAATTTCGTGTTTTGATGATGACTGCGTTAATTGATTTCTTTTTCCTTCCTTGAATTGATTAATAACTTTTTAAACTGCACCAAAAAGAATATTAAATTAGGATAAGTTATTTCTAAGACACATCAGTATGTATTGCAATAAAATAAAAACACTCAAATTATATCCATCACTAAGATTCGGATTGTTCACTTCTGTACAGTCTTTGTGGGTGTCCTGTAAGGGATCTATCACCTCCAGACGATTGTAACCGTACTTTTCCTTTGTCGTACCACGCGATGTGGTAAATAACAAATCGGCACGGCGAATAATGAAGAGCCGCGGCGGTCTTACCGCACAAAAGATATCTCTTAACAAAAGCGCTTACATAATTAAGCGTCATCCGATGGTCGAAGCTGGTAATTAATGGCAGCGTCGCGATACATGAAAAGGAAGGCCAATGACGAATCTAACGAGCACGAAGCCGCACGGAGAATAAGAGAAAAACTCTGCGCAAACAAAAGTAACGACGGAAACCGCGCGGCGGCGGCGGCCTCCAATTTGCAAATCAATCGGCCGACTAATTCCGCGGCAGTTCCTTCTGTCATTTTCGTTCGGCGCCACGTGCAGGAATGATAAATCGCGGAAAACTCGGGGAATTCTCACACGTACCGGCCGCTAAAAATCGTGATTACCACCGCGCGGAGATGAAGACGTTCACACTCTCTCGGAGAGGGAAACACGTTTCGTGCCGCGCGCCGCTAATGATGACGATCAGGGCGCGTAAATTATGCGAGAGAGAAAGAGCGAGGGGTTCCTATTCGGGTTAAGGGTTACTTTGCTTTCTTTCCCTTCGAGCGCCGGGGAATATAAGACGTCATTTGCATTCCCGGTACTTACGAGAGCTCTTTGAGACGAGAAATGTGGGATGATAAGGGATGAATGTACGAGGGAGTCGTGACATTTTTAGCGCTGAAATTGCGCGACTGCCTGCTGGCGACGCCTTTTGGCACCGAACGCTTTTCCCCGCTGTTTATATGAATAGATAAAAACAAAAGCATGTAGAGTATTTTCGCGTTGGAAGTGTTGGCTGCTGCATTTTTCTTTGAAGGAATTTCGCTCGAGTTTCATATTAAATCTGTCTTTTCGACGATCTTAAACTTTCTTTTCTTCTAGAAAATTAGAGCTAATGTGAGTTTTATTAAATGGCGAGTAAATAACTTCATTTTAAAAGTGTCTAATCAAGGGGCGCGATAGTACCCCAGGAAAGTATAACTTGCATAGACATAGTTATACGAATGGACCTACGTACTATCATAAATTAAAATTTATTTTAAAGATTTTAAAAAATGTATTATTAACTACTTACTAGTCCTTATCAGTACCACACAATATAACATCAAAGTTAGTACAGCCGAAATAGCTCAGTTGGGAGAGCGTTAGACTGAAGATCTAAATGTCCCCGGTTCAATCCCGGGTTTCGGCAATTGTTTTTTTTTACATATTTTATTCAGAAAATTTCTGTTTTTTAAGTACACGTAGTTAAAATAAATTTTAATATATATATATATATATATATATATCGGATATAGGAATAATAATAATATATAGAGTTAATGCCTTTTTAAATTATTAATTAAAAATGACATAATTTCACAAACCTAATTTTCTTCATTAACTCCGTTTTACACATACTTGTTAAATTATTATATTTGCTGTTTTCTTTTTGCTTTAAATAAGTTTAAGTTAAATTGAATGATCTTTAAGTAATTCGTTTTCTTTCATTTTTAATCATTTTTGTTTCTTCAGATCAATTTTTATAAGCCTTATGTTTTCGTGCAACTGCAATCTTGCAGAGGAAAATAAAATTTCCCGTTCGCAGATCTGGTATAAAAAAAAAAGAAAAGCTCACATATGTTGTAATTATATAATAGCTAGCAAGGAATAGCAAACAACGACTTTAAAAAATAATATCTTATCATTACACAGATTAAAACATTTAAATGATGAGCGTAAATTACGAAACTTCATTGATGCAATGCGAGGACAAGATAATGACAGAGTATAAAATAAATTTTCATAATATCTTGTGTGTCAGTCTACGTTCAAATATTAATCGCAAATAAACTAAGCATTTTGAAAATGAAAAGTGCAATTATTTTTAGTGTTTTTACAATTTGTCTTGTCGGAGTTTACTCAGTAAGTTTAACAGTACGCAAACTTTATATCATTTGATTCTTTATTTTATATTGTAACGGGGTAACTTTTCGGGAATTATTCTCCGAATTATACTCGACGCCACTGACGCCGTGCTTCTTTCGTCGTGTTGCTCCATCGATTTCGACTCCTTGCTCGGTTACTCAGAAGGTTGGGGACGAATGCCGAACATTTGTCCGCACGCGGAGGAAGCTAGGTCAGGGAAAGCGGAAGTTCCCAGAAAACGCGGAAGGAATTGAGAAAAGAACCGGGAAATTAGAAATAACTACGCGTGAGATTTAAGTAACAAAAACAAAACAATAACTTTATTGAAAAGTAACGGTTAACGGTCAGTGGCCGAAAAAGCAATACTGTATCAGACGAAAGTCAATTCGGTATCAAACGAAAACAAAAGAAAGAATAAAAGGTAAATCGGAAGTAAATTAATTAAACAAAAAGATAACAAAGATAAGACATAAGGTTCGCGCCTAATTCTCCGGAGGTTATGCGACCGCAAATAAATTAAGTTAATGAATAATTAAGAATACTTATCGGCTGCTGCAACGCTCGCACTGACAAATACGAAGCATACGTGCTAACAATTAAGAAATGCTCGCGCTTAGTCGTCGCTTCTTCCGGCAGTTAAATGCTTCCCGTGTCGTCTCGATATTCGAGTTACTTTTCACCAGAGCTAGCCCCTCACAGGTTGACTCTAGCCGGTCAACGGCTAGCTCGGCTCTCACGACCAATTTCGAATCTCCGAGTTATAAAATTTACTCGTGAACCCGCTAGCCCCTCGCAGGCTAACCTTCGCTGGTCAAGGACTAACGTGGATCTCCCCTTCGAGATCGAATGTCGGACCAATGAACTGCTTCCAAAATAAATCGCGCACTTTCGCAAATGTTCCGCGTCAATAACGGTAACCGCCGGGCTAATATTTACTAATTCGAATATCTAAGCCGCGGCTGCCGTTACAATGTATTATTGGTAAGATATTATTGTATTTGTTTGTTACCAGGAAACCGAAGATCCAGAAGCGAAGAAATGTGCTCAAAGTTCAGGTGTCGATGAACGTAAGTTTTTAACTAAGCACGAAAGAAATTACTTTTTTAGTAAATACAACTCTAATGGTTTTTATCATTATAAAAATTTCACGCGAGATTGGTTCGGTTTTCGAGTATTTATCGATCTCAAGCCGAAGATATCGAATTATCGCTTGATTATATCGAATTATAAAAAAAATTGAATAACTTAGGCACATCGTGCGCCTGAATTAAGTCTATAACAATTGCATAATAAGGAATGTTAATATAGTCTAATATTAAACTATTATTTGCAGATATTCTCCTGCAGCTAAAAAACCGCATTTACGTTAAAGATGACAAAGGCGACTGCTTTTATGCATGCATGATGCAAGCATATGGAGCTGTAAGTCGTAATTAAAATTGAAAAAAAATTGTTTGGAAAAACTTAAAAGGGAACGTCCATAAAGCACGTAGCCAAGATAACGGGGGGGGGGGGTATTGCACAAGACTACGCTGAGCCACGTGGGGGGAGGGGGGGGGGGAGTCAAGCTACATAGACGTATTTTTCAAAGATCGAAAAAATATGATAGTTTTCAATTTGCACGCGATAGGAACACGCTTATGCAGAAAGTCGCCGCTTGCCAAGTGGACAATACGGTTTTTATCACCAGGAAAGTATAACTTGTTTGGGTCACGGATTTTTTTCAAGCTTTGGGATATGTTTTCTAGTGTTAAAATATGAAGAGCGTTCGGCCTAACGCTCGATTTTTCAAAAGTTGTGAGCTCTTCTAGCGAAAAGCTAAGAAAAATCGATGTTTTTAAATCACATGTAACTTTTCATCTGTTAATTCTAGAGTATTTAATTCCCGGCATTTGAAAGGTGAGATCAAATCTTTCGATTAAAACAAAAGACATCCAAAAATCTTCATTTGGTTAAAAGTTATGGCCCAACAAAAAATGACCATTAAAGTAACATAAATAAATCCACAAAAATTCATTGACGTAATTTTAACTTCTTTTATTACAAATTGTTATTTAGCTATAACTTTTGAACAAATAAAGATTTTTGGATGTCTTTTTTTTTAATCTAA
The DNA here is from genome assembly GCA_035047165.1 of Ormyrus rosae. Classification (NCBI taxonomy): domain Eukaryota; kingdom Metazoa; phylum Arthropoda; class Insecta; order Hymenoptera; family Ormyridae; genus Ormyrus; species Ormyrus rosae. Next base: position 169,422 of record JAWWML010036106.1, read on the forward strand.
AGGATTGTATCGCACCGTTCAAATGCCAGTAGTTACAATACTGTACCGGTAATAGTTGAAAAGTTATATGTGATTAAACAAAAATCGATTTTTCTTACCTTTTCGCTAAAAGGGCGAACGCACGCAGCTTCCTTCATATTTTAACATTAGAAAAAATATCCCAAAATTCGAACAAAATCTGTGACCTAACAAGTGATACTCTTCTGGTCAGTTGTAAAAGAAGTGTCTTGCAAATTATTCGATGCATATCGAAAATGTCATGGCAACGTTCTATCTAAGAAAAAAATGCCTGATAATGTGAATTTGATTTGGCATTCTTTGAAATGTTGAGAAGAAAGTACAAGAACTTCTGCAACAAAAAACAACGAAAGATGCTACTTATGTCAACTATTACACAACTAGTAAATTTTATGATTCATTTTTATTGCGGGAGTGATATTAAGTTCTTTAAAAATGTTTGACAACGAATTCGAATTTCATGTGTAATCAGAAATAAATAGTAATTTATTTATTCAATTTTCTTTTCCCTATTATGTATATTTTCGAAAAAAAATTGTAAAGATTACGTTCCAATAGAGGGGAGGGGGGAGGGTCACTGGAAAATCCACGGTACACGACATTAAGGGAGGGGGGGTGGGATCAAAATAAGATAAAACTAGGGTTACGCGGTTTATGGACGATCCCAAAGCTGCTAATGTATTTTTAATTATTATTTTTCTATCTTCAGATGGATGATAAGGGAAAAATCAACGAAGATGATCCATCTATTGGTGAGACTGGCAGAGAATGTATCAAAACTGGTAAATATAACTAATTTTCAATTTCCATCGCGAGTGAAATATCGAATAAAATTTGTGAAAACAATTTAGTATTTTTTTTTTTCAGTTTCAGCTGATTTAGGTCCCTGCGAAAAGGCTGGTCAAATAACAGAATGTTTAATGAAAAAAGAATCGGAAAAGAGATACATGGCAGAAAAAAAAAACTGAACTTCATATTTTAATCTACTCAAAGAATTATTTGCTTAGATTTAATCTTTCCGAAGATATCTATGCTACGTGCACTATAGATAAACTTTTTAACCCTTTTTTATTTTTCTCTCCTTATTATGGTAGTATATGTAAAGTGTTAGATTCCTTTTATTATATCGATTCTGAATGTTCTTACTACCCAAAATAAAGTCACTATACATTAAATTACGACGGGCCCGAAAGTATATTGTATTTATAAAAAAAGGTACCTAGATATAGAAATTTTTCATAGATTTGAGTACTATTAGTAAATAGATCACACAAAAAATTAAATAATGTTGAATACATATTCAATTTAAAGAAATTTGATTACTTGTATACATTTTTTTATTTCACTGCTTTCTGGTGTCTATATTGAATATATCGTCGTTCCCTACGAAGACTAGCACAATAACTAACAATTCAAAAAATGTTTATTTTTAATTGTTGACTGTATGGTTTAATAAAATAAGTTAAGCTACAAGTTGTGATAATTACGGGGTTTATGAATACAATAAGACATTTATCGGAGCTTTGATAAATTTATATTATTCCAAGGTATTGAAGACGAAGATTGAAAATAAGCCATTTTTTAAATGTGCTAGTATTCCTAGGATGCGACGATATATACTTGACATTTTATAAATTGATTTCACCGCTTTATTGTATAAATTTTATAAATGGAGCTCAGCATTTATTAAGTTGCGGATAACGATGTAATACTTGACATTTTATAAATTGATTTCACCACTTTCTTTAGTCTACATTGGTAATTTGGCTAATACAAAATACAATTAATTAAGACTGATTTGCAATATTTTACGTGACGAAGGTGAGTTAGAACGATTAATGTGTCCCAGAACAGAAGACCTCTCTTTCCGCTAAACTACAAATGCAGAAAGGATTATCTTAAAACGAATAGAACCCGACTAAAAGTCCGCTTAAATTTCCATCGGCAAAGTTTTCAATTGCCGATTACTCCCTTGCCAGTGGCAGGCGTTTCTTCGCAAGCAGACAGAGCAGCGAGGAGAAGAACGCAGATAATTTGTATTCCATCGAGGCCCGGAGCAGCAGCCCTTCCTCGCTTTCTCTCTCTCTCTCTCTCTCTCTCTCTGGCGAATCGTCATCCTCTCCGTCCGTGCAGTGGCCGAACGGCCCTCTCGAGCCCGTCGCGTAACGAAGCCGCTGGTTAGTCGGCGTCGCGTGTCGGAAGTCGGCGACGGGCCGTCGACATCCGTTACGTCGCGACGCGACGTCCCCTGGAGAAATCAACACGGCTCTGCCTGCCTGCAACGGGAGAGCCGGAGAAAGAAGCGGCTTGGGTTTCCTCCGCCGCAGCCAGCCAGCGCCGGCCAAGTCATACGAGACGCCGACTTCTCGGCTTACGCGACTTTAATTCGCCGAGGTGTGCGTATTTTGCTCCTTTTTGACCCGAGACAGAGAGAGAGGGAGAGCCGACTGCTTCTTCCTTTTCGACTAATGCGCCAAGATGGGAGGGGAACGCTTCTCTATTATTCGATCGAGTTTCAAGAGCATTTTGTCTATTGAGGTTTGTAATGAAAGCCTTTTAAAACGCATTTTAACACCTGGTATATTATTGTAGTGAACGATATTTTGTTTCAGTTTTATGTTCACGTAATACAAATGTGTATCCTACAAGTCATCGGAATATACACAGATGTTCCCCGACTGCGGATGTTTACCATTGCTGCATAAATTGCTGTTCGTAACAACATTGGCTTTATAAAACAGCGTACTTAAAAGAACGACAATTATTAACTTAATGTTTCCTTCAACTTTTTCCGAACAACAAGTAAACGCATTAATTTAATTATTTACAACTTTGAGAAATTTTATGGAGCAAAAAGTCCGTTAAGGTGACACGTTTGTTTTAGAGCGTCATAAAAAACTGCACTCCTCGGCCAGCTTCGGCTAACGATAAAACTTTTACGGATATACACTATAACAAAATTTATTTTTCCATCCCTCTAAAACAAGTCAAAGCCATCGCGCATACTTCCCCGGCAAACAAAAAGGCGTCGCGTCCTTAATTCATCCAATTAATCCACCACCCCGTCAAAGATCAATAATCAAGCCGAAAGCTTTGATACCGAGGCAAAAGCCTAAAGCAAACGAGAATCAGGTTAATTAAAGGCCGCCTCGAAAGTTAAACGAACCGATATCGAATCGGCCGACGCCATAGAGGGGCCGCCGCCGCCGCCGCGCGTATATATTCGCCCGAACTGACCCCCACATCGCTTACATTCGTGCCGGCGAGCCGTTCATACACGCGAGCGCCGAACTTGCCGCAAAATTTCAGAGTTCCCTTCCCGCGAGAGAAACAGACTCGAGCATTCCGCTCGACTGACTCAGCCGTTACGTCGGAGCTCCGTGATTGTGCTCCGATTCGGATCGCCGAGGTGGCTTCGAGGGCCGATCTTGGACGAGATGTGATGTAAGTGCCGGCACGCACGGGAGGGAATGAATTCATCGAGCGCTGGCTCCCTCTAATAGATTTCGATGCTTCTCGAAGTCATCAAGGCGAATCGAAGGGAGCAGAGCCGATGGTCACGGCTCGAATAATTGTAGCTACATTTGATTAAATGAAGGATAAGACGTACATTTGCCTCGACTTTTTCTTATTCCAAAAGTCGACGAGCGAACCGTTCAATGGCTCCCTCGACGAAATACCGTATCTTAATTTGATCCGAGTACGTGGAATCAATTTCGAAATGCAGATAATTCGGGTGAATTTGATGCCCGAACTCCGGCTCTTATCCGAACGACGCAATCCTTATTCAAGGACAATCAAGCAAAGGCAAGCAGAGAGAGAGAGGGATGGAGAGAGACGTGGGTCAATCACTAATAGCCGATCCACCGCGGAGCAAACGGAATCGTAATCAGATATCGCTCAGTCAGCTTTCCTCAATAGACCAAGGAGGGATATATCCCTCCCGGATTCCCCTTTGATCCTTCCAATCCTGATAAATAATTGTTCCCAAGCCAAAAACCTCAAAGCCAGAACTCGGCGCGGCTCTCTTCTGAAATATCACTGTTTGTCCGCGTCCTCTTCGCTGCACTTAGTCGGACGATCGATCATCGTTTCGAGCGCCGCGGCATCGATCCTTTAAAGGCGCGGGATAAGCCGCCGCATATTGTCCATTAAGCTTGAAGTCTTGATATTAGTCGCATCCGGGATAATTTTGTTAATGGAGGCCCGGCTGGAGGGAGTCCGTGTGTGTGCGCACGAAACTCTAACTCGTTGCAGCGCTGATTGCGTTAATGGGAACAGATGACAAAGATGCGTATTGATTAGCGACTAACCACCCCAGATGTTTCGCCGATTATTGGCCTTCGGACTGCTTGTTATACGTTTCTGCCATCGATGTAATTGAGTGATGTGCGGGTTTTATTTATTTCTGTACGTGCCGCTGTGTTTTATGAGATCGATGACGGAGAACGAGATCTGTATCACAAAATGTCCAAAAATTTACTGATATAAAAATGGTTTATTTCGTTTGTTTCATTTAATCTCAATCTTTTTCCTTTTAGAATATTTATACTAGCGGAGTTCTAATTTACGTAAGTAATAGACAATAACTGACTTTACCAATCTATTCTGCCAATTGACATATTTTACCGTTAACTAAGCCACGCTTATTAAACATCGCTTTGTTGCAGCCAAGCAATTTAATTGATTACCCGTCAAAACAATGAACTCCGAGTGCTTCATTTTTAAATGAAACGAAGCGACGTACTTCCAGGAGCAACAACGCGAAAGAGTCAAAACCAACGGCACCCTTCTCAGGTAGTTTCAGCGCAGCTCGCAACAACATCTCAAACCCGTCTTAACCGCCTCACGCATGAAAATCCCCGGTACAGCCGCCGAGCAAGTCGCCGTCGCCGGCAAGATTCGAGCGTTCAAGTTCTCGGCGACGGCTCCATAACGCGAAAATCTCGGGCGGCGGCGGATACGACGTCGCGCGCTTTGGACCGTGGAAGATACGAGTGTTTATTTAGCAAAGTATGCAAATCCGATTAGGACAAAGCCGCTAAAGTGTTACGGGGACTCGGCGCGCGCGCGCTAATCGCCCGAGATGTTAATCGAGCCCGAAGGCCTCGCGTAATTAAACTTTCAAGATCGGCCGCTGATTCAGGCCCCCCGACTCTGGAAAAGCGGCAATCGCCGCGGAGGGAATAAGGCACGTTTGCATAATGATCGAATGCGTAACGCGTGCGCGCGTTCGAATGATACACCTCGACTCGCGCGCGATTAAGATGATTATCGCGAGGTCTCGTTAATCGGCCGCGCGTAATTTTCTTTCGGAAGAGTGTCATTGAGACGTCATTATGCGATTTCCAGGGAAGCGATTACATCGGCGGTTTATACTTCCAGTTTTGAGGAAGGTATAGGCTACACGCCGATGTTCCTTTAACGAGGCTGCGGTAATTGAGACGACAATCCGAGCGGGGGGCTCTGAATTAAAAGGTCGTTTAAAATGTTCTTAACAACGCGGAACGTTAGTTTCTTGCGGGGTTGGGATGGCTTACGGGGGTCTCGTTACTAATGAATGGTCTCCTTCGCCGCGGTTCATCCTTCAAATTGATCAGCTGCTCCGGATGTAGTATAAGAGCCATTTCTCGGGGATTAAGCTGTTCATAATAAACTGGAGCCATCACGAGCAAGCACGCCGTAATACCTTCTTCGCTTTAAGGTTATGCTTCGCGTGAGTTTAACGGGGCTGCGTTAAAACTTATTTTTAGTTGGTGTAACAATGAGAGTATCCCTCTTACGTCGACTTGCTATTTTAAATGCGAAAATTCCAGGTGCTCTCGAATATTGAATCGAGTTACGACGAGAAATCGGATTCTATTATTGAACAGCTTTTGAGAACATGAATAATTTTAAGGACTCCGGAGTAATCGACAAATTGAATTGATGAATACGAGAGAGAAAAATAACTAACTATCATTACCAGAATCTAAGAAACCTGAAAGATTGACATCCAAGTGCTTGACAAATCAGTCTTTAAAACAAAAAATGTCCTCAAGATCTATCTTATTCGAAAAAAAAAGATCTTTAAAGCAAACAATAAGACGGAGACGATTGAATTTTAATCAACTACATCCCGCGCATCCTAATCCGAAATTTAATTTTTCCTCGCTCCAATCCAACCACCCACCAAAAAACCGCGCCGCGTCGCTCTCAAAAAAGGTAGCAGGCGTCGTTGTGGATAAAAAACGACTCGGTGGGCGTCCAGCTCGCACTCGGCTATCTCGCAAGTTCATCGGTCTATCGGCTCTCGGCGTCGGGAGAGGCCAGGTGCCGTTGGTTAATGGGATCACGTAACTCGCTCCTCGCACCTGCCGAGCCTCGTGACATAATCCCGCGGCGATGAGGCTCTCGATCCGATCTTTTATTAATAAAATTCAGCGGCGAATTAAAGCGCCGATTTAGATTGTTTAGCTTCCGCGTCTTTTACGTAAGCCAAGTGCGTTTCGACAGTGGAGGGAATCGTTCGAAAAAAGGGGTTACGCAAGGGGGGTGTTGCTCAACTAGTGGGTTATATCCACGCGGGATTCGAGTATTTATTTTAAATTAAATCCTTCGAAGCAAAGAGATCTGCAAAAAATGCGATACTGCGTAATTATCCAAGCGGAAAGCGGGAAATGTAAGAAATAAGGATACGTTTTAAGTGATTTTGCAATTATTGTTAGCTTCTACTTTTATCGTTATTTATAAAAAGAAGTTGATACTAAGCTTACGCAATTCTCGGACAATCGTACGCTTCGTTTCAGTGTTTTCCCCGTTTCACAAAAAGCGCGCCAAACCATCGCTCGAACAATTTAAAAAATGTTCGGAATACGAGTTCATCGCGCAAGCTCCGCTCTCGTCGCGATCTTCCGGCGTTAATTCTCTCGAAAAAAGCTCTCAGGGCTGCATAAATCGTGAGACGGCGACAAACGAGACCTTGATCGAGTCCTTTATCAGCCCGTGGCCTGGAAACACGGATCGCTCGCCCTCTCTCTCTCTCTCTCTCTCCTCGCCGGTTGGTTTCGCGAATTTACGCGCGACGTGGGTGGCCGTGTCTTCGTTTATCGCACGCCTACACGCGCCTAACGAACGTCGCGCGCGTGCGCGCGGGTTTCGGGCTCGATTTAATTTTCGAAAGTACACGGCGCGGTAATGACATTAACATAGGAATTGGGTTACTTTTTAGAGCGACAGCCTTGATTAAAGTGCTTTACGGTAACTGCTCGCCGCGGCCTTGGTGCCTTTTTTTTTTCCTTTTTATTTCGCGCGAGAGTCCTTCGCCGGCTGCCCGGCTGCCGCGGCGTGAACTTGAACCTCCGCGAGCGAACGACTAATTATGATAATGTATTGAAACGTTTTGAACGCTCTGAGGTGAACGCTCATTACAATAATAACCAAATATTGATTTCGCGAGGATGTTGTCGAGAGTATCTTTTTTCAAGTGTCACCATAATTTACCGGGGAAGGCTGAATTGAAATGCTAAGTAAATATAGAAAACAGGCATAATTTTATTCGATCGGCGACGCTTGTTTTGAATTTTAATTAATTTTATTATCATCGTCGACGAAAAGAAACTCCGCAGTACGCAGTATATTTTAAAAATTTTAGTCAGTAAAACATAATCGTTCGCCGAGCCGAGTTTGAATATAAAACTGCAAACTATTTTCGGCACAACTCCCATTACACTCGAGGAGACGTCTTCTGAAAAAGCAAGCACAAGCATGCAGCGGCAGCAGCAGGCGGCGGCGAACGAAAAACTTTCCCGCTCCCGACAGAGTCACGTTCAGCCCAGTTACATCGGGAGCGGCGGAGTCTCTCTCTCTCTTTCGGTATATAAATACGTCGGCGCTTGGCTTTAATCCACGCGAGGAGCCGCTGCTTGCTGGCAAAAGGATCGCTGAACCCCCGCGAACTCTTTGACGGGGCGTCCGTTAAAACGGAGCGCAGAGCCACTCGCGGACGAGCAGACCTATATAGACCGCGAGTCTCTGTCTCGAGTGCCGCGCTCCCCAAAGCAGAAGCATCCGAGCTGCGATTCTCCCCCGGGGGGGCTTTTTTTAAGACGCGGAACGTCTGCGTTTAGAGGTTGAGGGAAATTTTGCTGAGAGGAGGTTTATTAAATACGTATTTAAAGTCACTAGAAAAAAAAAATCGATGCAGTGAACGAAGCCCTCCAACGACAACGAGCACAGAGAGGTTCGAAAAAAAAAAAAAACGCTAACGGCACACAGCTCTCAAATAAAATAGCAGCTTCGAAGCTTCGGGCTCTAAAAAAAGCCAGCGATAAGAAAGAAAGCGCGCCGCGGCTCCCACACGTGCCTTGGAACGCAGCCACAGAGAGAGAGGCCACGCGATTTCCGCGTCAATCAAAGTGCCCTCGTCGATCAATAGTCACGCGCCTCAGGGATTATAAGCGTGAGTGACGGGGGAGCGCGAAAATAACGACGTTATCCGCCGGCGAGAGAGGCGAGGAGATACCCCGAGAGCTCGTCTCTCTCTCACTCCTCTTTTTGCCTTGCTCGGGCGCCGTAAATACAGCGTCCGAGAATTGGATCGAGCAGGTGCCGGGGAGCCTGGATTTTCGACGGATGAGCCCTCGGCGAGGATTCGACGGCAGCTGCGAGAGAGGAGAGCTGACGGGCTGCCTTATATGTATCCCCGCGGCTTCGAAATCGTTCAACGGCCCGATGCTGAATTTTTGCCTTTTTAAATTCTCTCTCACTCCCCGTCTCTCTCTGTGCTTCGGGTCAAATTTAAACTGCCGCTTTAGATGCGAAATCGCTTTTTCTCATCTTTTTATGGGCTTAAGTCTGAAAATTGGCTCTGGAATTTTAGAAAATTCGCGTGTATTTTTAACTTAACTTACGCGATTCCGAATCGGTCAGAAAAAGGGCTTGAATGCGTACCTGAAACAAAAAATAAAAATCTTTGTAGACTCGAGAGCACTGATTTTTTTACTTCGGTAATTAAAATCAAAAACTTAAAGTTTAAAATTTTCGCAGCCATCTTAATTATATATCATTCGTTCTCCTTCGCTTCAAATTTAATTATTTTGAAAATTGCAAAATCAATCCAAAAAGGAGCATAAAAAATTTCACTCTTTTCCAATCCCGCAATATCGAGGAAAAAAAAGAGAGAAGTGATCCCCCGATGACAGTACATCAGCGGTGCGCCTGCAAACAGTTTCCCCCGTTACGAAAAGCTTGCCGCCGAAAAGCTTGAAAATTTATGCCTCGGCCGATCGAAAAGATGTACCGATGACGAGGCCAACGACAAGACCGCGATGGATGTTGATGCGTGTATATCGCATAAACAGTCGGCGTTCGCGCACGTAAATTTCTGATCGATGAACTGGGGGTCGGCGCTCCGGGTTTTACGACGGCCGCTTCTCTCTCTCTTTTTTTGTAAACCTACCGGTAACGGTAGGATTTATGAAGACACGGTTTTATCGGGTTTACCCTTTTTATTTGCGCTCGCTTTCTCGGGGGGTTAATCTTTCGTAATGTTTTACGAGGCACTTTAAAAAAAAGAGAGCGCTTCACTCCTCTGTATTTTTTTTTTTTCGATTTAGAGGGGCTTGTTTGCTTTAAATTTAGAAAAATAACGCCTTTCCGCGTCAAGTGCAGAGTGCATTTCCAACGGCTGAGCCATTACCGAATGCGTGATTTATTTACGCGACAAGTGGAATGGATTTAACGTCAATTACCGCGCCCAGGAAAGAATCGATAGATTCATATGCATGCCAGTGTACGGGTACAAATATTCACGTGAATTAATAGCGTCGACGATCTTTGGGACTATTATATTAATGAACAGCAGAGCTGTCGACGTTCGTATATAGATTTCAAAGCCGTAGAATTACTTTAATTGTGAGAGGTAGTGTTTTAATGGGGCTTTCGTTATTTTAACTCTCAAAATAAATGAAAGATTTTGAATTTTAATGTCGAAAAAAAAGGGTCTTAGACTGATTGGGTTGAAAATTAATTGGTATTTCAATTTTGCAAACGAATAAAGCAATTTCATTTCCCGGTGTATAATTTACATTTAAAAGAGACAGGACAGTTTCGCTCCACCTACATCGAAAAATAAAACATACGAAAAAGCGAATCGCAAAAAATAAATTTAATCTACGTTTTCCATCATACACTTTAGCTAATTAAGTTCCGCGAAAAAAAGTGCACTCTGTAATCTGTCAACAAATTGTCCTGGCCTCTCTCGTTTTTCAAATTCACCGGAGTCAATCAGAGAGCAGCTTTAATTTTAATCACGAAATGTCTCTCTCTCTCTCGAAAGTCCTTTGAAGCCAGCCGAAGTACCATTCCAGCCTCCTAATCCAGCGAGATTCCGGAGAGACTCTCTCCTTTAGCCGCGCGAAATCAGAAAAAAAAAAGAAGAACCGTCGGTCAAATTGAAAAGCCGCCCTATATCATTCATAAAATAGACACTTGCGCGGCAATCAATATACGGCGCCGCGCGCGCGCCTCGAATTTGGGTCGCGCCAATTTGCAAAGCCGAGAGGCAACGGCGGCGTAAAAATAAATAAATGCCAATCCCATCGGGATGCGGCCGACTGACGAACGCTTGACCCGCGCCGAGCCTTTATAATGTAGAGCTGTCGAAGCGACATGTGCGCGCGTGCGACTTTTTGCCGGGACCGGCTGCATGTTTTTTTTTTTTTAGAGTCTAGAGTAAATAGTGTAGCGGATTGATAGGTTTTGGTAAACAGAGAAAAAAATCGTTTGCATTTTATGGGGTAAATCGGGTGTTGTCAAGTTCGACTTTCGAATGTTTTTGAAGGGGGATCACCACGGCTATATAGGAATTTTGTTCACAAAGTTACATCTAAAAACCATATAGTTATTTCAAAAAAACAAGTTAAAAAAAGAAATTAACCGTCCTAATTTACACTTTCAATGAATTTAGAGGCATAAACGTTTATCACGCAATTTGCATAAATAAAAGTTAAAAAATTAAACATCGTATGTAGCGTGATGAAAATTAAGTCTTATAAAGAGTAAGGATTATGCATGCCAAAGTCAAGGTGTTTGCAAACGAACTTCAATTAACTTTGTACGTAAGCCTAATTTTTACGAGAAAAAAAAGGAAAAGTCCATTGCCTGCTATTGCCTACCTTGGCATCGCCTTGAAAGATCAGAGACACACTTTAGCGACTTTGCCGACCAGGATTCCCCAATCCCGTAATTGTTGCAATCTTATAGGCGCCGCGGCATCAATATTTCGAAATAACCAGACAGTGTTTTCGCCGTGTATTACGAGCTTTACCTTGCCCCGCGTAGGAGAGAGCCCTGAAAGTTTTTATTAAAAAAGTCGGCGCGTCACGCGCCACCAGAGATCGCACGGGAATTTTAAATTAAAAAAGAAGCCTGAAAGAAGGAGAGCCCGGATCTTATTGGCCGGAGTTGGATTAAAGCTAATCTTCACTGTTACCTTCCAAGTTCTGTTACGAAATTATTAGAGGATAAAGTTCCGCCTTCATTAATTCGAACGGTACGCGATATAAAAGGAAGATAAGCAGATCGCCTGGCTAATTTTTAATCCGTCGCTCTATAACCCAGCAGCTGCATTTTACTAAATAATTATCCGACAAAAATCCCTTTTTACGCGCGCAACTTTTCATAAATAAAGTTGTACAATGAGCGAGTGAAAATATGCTTTTACGTGCCCATAATTATTTTGAAATTTGATTGATTTATTCATCTTGGAAAATTTTTTTAAAAGTTACAATTTTCCTAGCGAATCTTTGAAAACGTTTCCAAATAAATTGAATTTCCGAGATTTTCAGTGAATTTTTTAAGACCTCCAATCCACTCTCCCGAAATAACGATTTCCAAAATACTTTCTTCACAAATTTTTCAAAAACCTCGACTACCGCTTTCGCCGTGTGCCAAAGTCCATTAAACTGATGAATTCGAAAAACCGCATTCAAAGAATACGCTCTCGACAAACGAAGAGTCATCAACCCGCAGGAGAGAGGAGATCAAAAGTCTCTCCGCCACGTCGAAGCTTCAGAGAGGCGTTCGATCGAGTATTCCGGGAACTTGAAAAAACGGCATTAATATAACACACGTCATGAGCCTCGCGCGTAAAGGCTAGGTTCTCTCTGGCATCAGCTGGCTTTTGAGCTCGTTTGTCCTCCGAAACAATTCGGTCATGCGGAAGACACCTGCTGACCCAAGCCGCGGCTAAAGTGCGCCAACCCCCGTATTTCTCGCTTTTACCCCCGGCATTTTTCATGCGCCAGTCTAGACGCCTCTGATAAATGCCTCTCTTCTCAGGGCCCGGAACGCGAGCGTGCCCGGGGCTTGCTTTATTATTTCTCAATTACTTTGAAGAGCTTTTTTCGCGCGACGCGAGTTTTTTTTAATTCTGGGAAAAGAAGTTATTTGTTACTTGTGCAAAAGAGTGATCATTAGAAAAATATTCTTCTGCGCGGAGAAAAATTCTCTATTAAAAATTACAATAGTCAATCTTAACGTTCTCAGAGACTGATCACATTGTTGGATAAATTACAATAGTTTTTTGTCAAATTTACCAAAACTATATTAAATTTAACAAGAAACTATTGTAAAGTTACTAGAATTATAGTAAATTTTAGAACAAAACTATTGTCAGTCTGTGAGAAGACTAAGTTTGACTATAGTAATTTTTACTAGATAATCTTTCTCCAATAATCACTGTTTTGCAAATAAATTTATATAATTTATCTAATATTAAATATTAGAAAGTGCAAGGAAATATTTCTAAATTAATAAAGCACATAAATAAAACTAATATATCTCAAAAGTAACACTATACGATAAATTTTACAAGAGTATAATCTGAAATTATGCTCCCGAGCAAAAAAGATCTCGAATCTCTCGCGCCGATTCTAAAAAAGGGAAATAGCAATTTTTCGATATTATTCTCTTCGTTAGATATCTTGGCAATCTCAAAGATCGGCCAGATCGAAGGCTCGGGAAGCATAATTACGTAGGCGAAGCAGCGCGGCAACGGCAACGGCAGGAGTGTTGCATTTATTCAGCGCAATCTAACTTTCCTGCGGTCTCTCTCTCTCTCTCTCTCTCGCGAGTATGAATATACAATGTATCTAATAGGCGCAGAATGCGGGACGGGCTTTGATGCATCAACGCTCGCGATTTTTTCGCGGAAGATCGGATTAGGCCGGGCGATAAAGGCGAGGGAGGGGGGGGGGAACACTCGGTGGCATTAACTTTATTATTGAAATAACCGGTTTCGCACTTGCTTTCATCCGAACCCCACCCTAGCCGGGGCATTGTTGTTTCGCCGTTCCGAAGGCAAAAGGACCGATCCTCTATCTCGATGATGTATTTTAACGGAATTTGAATTGTTCGCCGTAATTGCGGAGAGAGCGGGAAGCCCCAGTTGAATTAGAATTAATTATCAAAAGGATAGGAGCGATTGCGGGAGATTGTATGGCTCATTGATCGGTCCGGGCTGATAAAGCGAGTTATATATTAATATACGGCGTCGGAACCATCGATGAAAATTATGCAGATACAACGTCTGATGGCGATGAATACCGCGTCTTCTTGGAAAAAAAAGGTTTCAAATTAATCTCTTAATTAAAGTTACGGACTATTCTTTTCTTTTCATGCATCGAGACTTGTTACGAGATGGAATTTTCATTAATTACCCTTATTATCCATTTTCAGAGGATATACACAGTTACGACAATTCTTGACTAAAAATTAAGCATTGAATCGTTATATGGTTCGAGATTTACGTTCTATTAATACATTGACTAAACAATAAATGTATTGTAGAACGAAATATTGTTTGTCGTAAAATACATGAAATTATTTAAATATTAGTGTGGGTTAAGTGCAAAAGCAATTAAAAATGATGTAACAAAGACCCAATTTCTACCCAATAACAACTTTAAATGTTCACATACCTATCAGGGTATTAACAATATTGACCATTTAAAATTATCACTTGCATTTTCTATATTAAAAGTTTCATTTCTTACGTAACTTTAACCAGCACGATTTAATAACTGGCCCTTACTTCCGGTTATCAGAATTTTATAAGAGTTCAACCGCTTTCAATCGTTATGCACGAACGAAATTACGCCCGCGCGAAACTAATTAGCCGAGGAACGAGGCAAGTTATCTTAAAGCGCTCTTAATTGAAAAAACGACTTTGTTATGCAAATCCACGCTGGATTATCATTGCTCTCGGATAATTTTTGGCCCTGCTCACTCGCGATATATCCGTTTATTGTCGCGTAAAGGGGCGAGGGGAGGGGGAGAGGGAATAAATTTTCGTATCGCAGGCTAAAATCGGAGTGCAGCGCATTTATTCGCTTAATGGCCCGGCTTGGCTTTCTTTCCCGCTCTCTTTTTTGCGCCACTGCCGCCGCCGCCGCCGCCGCCGCGCGACCGATCGCGAAATAAACATAACCAGTTTATCATAACAGTCCGGATGGGCTTTAATCGAACTTGAAAATTAATCGACGACTGATATTATGGGCATAAATCCGAGAGTAAACTGGCGCGATTCGCTTTACATACCTCGCTGATGTGATTATGACCGCGCGCATATTTGAGCGCGCGTAAATTTTCGGTTATAAAATTATTATTCACGCCCCTCTCGCGGGGAGGGCAATAAAAATTTTCGCGAAAAAACACAAGGGTCTCTCTCTCTCCTCGCAGAACCGGAAATCTAACGTGCACAATATCGCTCGTTCAATTAAAAGCGCGGCCTGTGCCTATATTTATTTAGTGCCTCGCGATATATTTAAATACGCTTAATGAACATATGAATAAACATAGCTAGATTATCGGAACGGTATGTGTTGACTCTAATAAGCTTTTAAATTTATTCAGGCATCGACGTCGCTCATCGGCGCGTTCTGGAATTGAAAATAAAGGAGGGAAATCGAGTGCTGGATTACCCCCCCCCCTCCCCCTCTTTAAACTGCATAACTCTCCCGATACACTTTACTTTCGCAGAGTCGAAACGTATTTATTTTCCGAAACGCCCGTCGCGATCGATCACGCGACTCTGCGCACGCGAAAGGATCGGCGAAAATTTTCGACGTCACGCACAAGTAGAAAGCGGTCGTTAGAAAGTAAAGTGGAAGGAAAGTCGGAGGGATCCCACATTAACCCAGCGCACGGAGAGTTAATATTTCAGCATCGGCGCTAAATCTCAGGAAAGCTCACGAAAATCGCGGCAGCCGCCGAGCGCGCGAGTCGAGTTCGCGGATTCTTTGTCTCGGCTTTCTCACTCGCTTAGCCTGAGAGAGCTCGAGGGGAGCGGGAGGGAGGGGGAGGGGGGGGAGAGAAATCTTATGCGCGAGAGCCTGGAAACGCGACCTCTCGCGATCGCGAGGCAGCAGCAGCAGCAGCAGCAGCAGCGCGCGAGCGATCACTTTCACTTCTAGCGCGGCGGCGTTTCCCATGCCGTTGCGTCTAGCTTCGACGAGAGCGACAGGTTGGAGCGAGCCGCGGCGGCGGCGGCAGGAATTCGCGCGCCGCGCGGCCGATGTCTAAAGGAGCGACTGTTGTTAGGCAGATAAGTCGCTCCTTATGCGCCAGATAGGCATCTGAGGATTAATTGAGACGGCAATTAACGCGGCCTTGTGTCTCTCTGTCTCTCTCTCTCTCTCCGCGCATCGGCTGGAATGTGAAAGTATACATAAGCGCTCGGCGGAGGGACTCCCCCTTTGCATTAGAACGGAGGATTTCTTTTTAGGTGCGACGCTGCTTTTCTTATATTATTGCCCGCCAGAAGGGTTTACGCCGGGAGTTCAAGGAACGCTTTTATCGTGACGTGACTCACCGGCCTTTGTGCTAACTAACCCACATTTTTTCGCGACGATAAGTGCACTCGAAGGCACGTTAAATAATTAGCTTTGTTTACGAGCGCGTGGCGGCGGCGGCTCTCCGCGCGCCTGCGAATTCTAATGAATCGGCCCGGCCGCTAAAACGTTCTCTCGCTTTCGACGAAAAACACCTCGAATTCAGCGAGTCGCGAGTAACAACTTCGCAAAGGGCTATAAACGACTTTGCGATTTCCAGAGCGATCGGGATCCGCGGTGGAAAAATGCGACGACCGCGTCGTCATCCCCCTTTCCCCGAGGAAGAGGAAAAAAAAGGATTCCGCTACACGATCATAAAGCGGAATCCCCCATATCGGGGTCAGCCGCGCGCTCGCAGCCGCCTCTTTCTCGATTTCGTTTTCGTTCCCGGCGCGGAAGGAGCCGGGAGACGACGAGATAGGAATCGCTCTCGCGAATAAAGTCCGTCTCTCTCTCTCTCTCTCCGCCGCCCTCCAATGTAATCCCGAGGAATCGATTCCGCACATAACATGTACGTGTGGGCAGCAGCGACACGCGACGTAAGTAATGGCCCGAGCTCTTGTAAATTCTCTCCGATTGCCCGACGCGGGAAAGAGGAGGAGGGGGATCGAGCCGGCGCACTTGTGGTTCTCTTGTGAATTGGAACGAGAGCCCCGTGTGCCCCCTTACTCCGCGCGAGAGCGCTCGATTCCGCGAAACTCTCGGCGCGCAACTCCATTTTTTCGCCCCGCGGGGCTTTTCAATAATCGCGCCCGCGGAGCTGGAAACGGAACTGGTCTCCTTTCCTTGCCTCTCGGCCGGATTATGAAAAGCTAGTTTGTCGCGGATATATCGAGCGAGAGAGAGAGAGAGAGAGCGTAGGCCGAGGCGGTTTACGAGTGCCAGGCTTCAATTAACGATTTCATTTGATTCGAATTGCTGGAAAGTCTCCGGGGCTCATGAATTATGTATTCACCGACGGAGGGAAGGCATAAGTCGGAGGATTTATTCATCGCTATTAGCCGGTATACCGACGGGAGAGCCGTACACACTCGATTGGCTTAACGGGGGAACGAACGATTCCGCGGAATGACCTGAAAAAGAGTCCTAATCGAAGGAAAACGAAAGTAAGTCGACTTTTACACGAGGGGGGGGGGGCTTCTAATTTAAAAGCTTTAGAAAGCGGAATATCGACGCGAACGGCCAAGTTCGCGAAGGCAAATGCTTTATATAGATTCGATTTCTTGTAGAACACTTTTATGTACGCGGCGGAAATTCAATTTCGCATTCGGCCATCAAACGAGATTGCGTTTTTAGCATGATTTAACGCCTTACTTTAGACACAGAGGGCGATAAAATAAAAATACTACACCGAGTTCGAAGCGGAAATAAAACGGACTCGATAAAAGTACGCTTCCTCCCCGCTCCTAATCCCCATATCTTTACGCGTCCCGCACCCGAATGAGTTCTCTCCGTTTCGACTCCTTCGCAAACCCTTTCCGCCGTACTCCCTCGGACGTTCCGTCGAATGAAGTCTGGCTCGTCGCGCGGTTTCGCGCTCGGCGTGCACTTGTCTCTCGGCGCGCGCATGCAAAGGAGCGTCCCGCGCGCCACGTTCCACTTTCCAGTCGCGCGCGTGTATATATATATGTATACGTGTATGCTCTCTTTGTTCGAGGGAGAGGCGAGCACGTAACACAACCGGCCCGATGCACGGCATCGATTATGCAACCTCGGCGAGAAGCCGAGAGGCCGAGGAGAGGATATTCAATATTTATGCCGCGCGGATTTGTCGAGGCGCTCTGCTCCTTTCTGGCTTGCGCCGCGACGAGGAATTAGGAGCGAGCGTCGGTCGCCGCGGTCGACGAGTGAAACGATTGCTTTTGAGTTTCTACGATGGAACAAAGCGGCTTGGACTTTTCAGGGAAGAATACGCGGGTTTTTCTAAACACCGTACGTTTAGCTAAGCAATGTATGATTTCAAGCGTCACTTCTACAGAAACGATACTTAAACTGCGACAATAAGCACTTGCAATCAAACCGGTCATCAAAACTCGAGACCACCTGCGTTTATAGCGCGACGGATCACTCGGAGCTCTCCCAAATTCGGGGCGCATCCCGCGTCAAATTCGCCGCGCGCGGGGGGATATAATTTTACGAGGGACGATAAAGCCGCGCGAGAAGTAAAGAGAGCGAGAACGCGAGGTTAGCGGTAGTGGCATTCCTGCGCGTATCTAATAATGTTCAGTGAAAGTTCGCCGGTCTTATGCGCGGCTCGCCCCCTCCCCCTCGCCCCGGCTCCGCGCGGCGCTGTTTACACGCCTGCGAACACACACCGCTCCGCGGAGAGCGCTCCGGCACGTACGCGGGCAAGGTGCAGCGGCAGCAGCCGACGGTGGAACAACAATGGAGGAGGCCAGAGAGAGAGAGAGAGAGAGAGAGAGAGAGTTCAAGGCGCCGGAAAAATCTAATTCCGTGCCTGGGAGATCGGCGGATTCTGCCTGTTTTTGAGATGCCTTCGTCGAGCGAGGCGAGAGGCTTTAGCGGTGTGATGAGGAAGAGGAAGCGCGGTTTGATCGATAAAGTCAAGCCTCGGCGATATTGAGAAGTTTCTGGCTTTGAGTAATTAAGTCTTGGGGGAGCTTTATTGAAGTGATAAAATGTTGCTTCAACCTACTTCTTCCAGGATGGACGTTTTTGTACCGAATGGTTTTCTCCTTAGAAAGAATATCGAACAACTTTGGATATCTTCGAAATTTCTTTTAGAATACCTTTCAGAGTTTTAAGAAGAAAATTAAATACGAGGATGTAATGCTGCGTTTTGATATTCTAATTCGATTCCAATCTTCCTTCCGTAGAGCAAAACTCGTCGACGGAAGAATTATTAAATTTCTACAGCAGAAAATCTCGGACTGGAAATTCATTCTCATAAAAAGGAGGCTTACCCACGAGAGTACCTACCCATATCCTTCTAAAATGGACATTTAAGGCGATCCTGAAAACTGACCAAACGTCTTTCGAAGTCATATCTCGCGCGAAACTCGGCTTTCCTCGTAAGTCGTCGCTCCACGTAGGACGAGAAAAAAGGCGATTCTCTCTCTCTCTCTCTCCCGCGATCGCAAAACCGTCCCCGCCGCCGCGTCATATACATTTTAAAATCCAGCTCGGCGGCTCTCTCTCTCTCTCTCGCTTTGGGCCCCCCCATGAGCCATCGAAAAAAATCGATCTATCGTCGCGTGGAAACGCATAAATCGCGCGGGATCGACATATCGAACGCGGAAGATCGGGGGGGCGCTTCTTCTCCACTTCTTCTTCTCGGTCGGGGGATTTTTAACGAGCGCGCCGAGCTCTTCGCGCGGCCTTTTTCTTTGCATTTCGCTTTGGTTTTTGCGCGCTCCCGGCTGCTCCCTTTTTTATCGGCTCCCGGACGTCTTTGAACGGTTTTCTCGCAGAGGTGACTTTATCCGCGCCTTATTTGCGCTGTATATTTTGTATTCGTAACGGATTGCTTTTTTTGCGCGGCCTCTCGCAGTCTCTCTCGAGTTTCGACGACTCCTCCGCAACGCCGCCGCTCCGACTATTGACTTTGTATCGCCTTTTGATGACGAAATTGAAGATTCCCTTTGACTTTGCGAGAAAATTTCAAGGCTGCCGGGTAGTTTTGCATGAAGCTCGAATGTCGAGCTAGAATATTGAAGCATTTTTCCGGAAAAAAACCTTGTTTTTTGTAGCAGTAGATTCGATAATACCGGGGATGGAATTTCAAGTAATTCTATTACGTAACTAGATGGGAGAAAATAATGTCGTCGGTTATGTAATATGGCAATTAAAGCATCGAGGTATAAATAAACGTTTTATAGCCATTTATTAACTTAAAATCTCACGGCTCGCGATAATAAATACTTATTATTTGCCTTGACAACCAAAGTCAAACAACCATTAAAATATGTTAAATGCTTATTCAAGTGTCACGATAATTCACGTGTATCCAATTTCTTATTAATTCTGTCGAAACCTACATCACCAAATTAAAGAAGTCTGATTTCGGCGATCGATGCAATTACAAACAAAAACGTCGCTGCCTACGCTTAAAAGGTCGACTTTCTTTTTTGATCACGATGCCGGAATAATAAGAGGGAAGCCCGATGCGACGACGTTACATATTTATTCGGAAAGATAGTTGAGCGCGCCGGGCTTTGAGAAACTCGAGACGGCAGGCACGGAAAATGGACTCTCTGATAATGTCGACGGGGGAAGAGCGGCTAAAAATTGGAAAAGGAGGAAAAGTGCAAGCGCCTGATAAAAGAAAAGGAAAGATTAAAAGTGCATAGAGCCGAGAGAGGCGTATAAAGTAGAGAGAAGTTGTACAAACTAGCAGATAAAGCCGAGTGATGAAGCGCGGAATAAAACATCGGAAGTGCGCTATGAAATATGGATGGAGCTTTCGAATTTTCCCCGAGTGCAAGAATCGAAATTATCATTCATGCGTATCTTAAAAAGCATATTTTGCGTGCCGCTCGAGATGGTTTTTTTTTTAAATGCACACAGCGACGACTTTTATCTCTCGTATTGCAGCAGCGACAAATAGGCTCGATTAAGAAAAAAAATACTTTGAATAAGCGAATGCCGCGTCCGATTTTTCCTCATCGGAGTAATCTATACACACGGCGGCTCTCTCTCTCGTTTTCCATTTCACACGGCATTCCCCTTGATTCAGCCAGCCAGCGAGCTCTTCCCACAGGCCTCCTTTAAAAAGGCCCCGGCGAAAAATGTATAATTTTTGCGCCCGATGCACCGTTTCAGGGATTTTTCCCGCCGCGGCCCGAAGAAAGCCGCTCAAAAGCTATCCATTAGGCCTTTGGCAGGCCGACACCATACTTCATTCAACGAAATCTCGCGCACGAGGAGAGTGGAGAGAGAGAGAGAGGCTGAAGCGCGCGTCAGACGCTCCGGCCACCGCGAGAGAGAGAGAGGAGGAGAGACGGCGGAAAGGTCGCGGTTTGATCGGCTGACAGGCGGCTTTGAATGCGAAATCAGGCGCAACGGTATATACACGTAGGCCTCGCGTGCTTAACGGGTCGGCAGCTCTTTAAAATTGTCTAATCCCTCAACACTCGCGCCGGAGAGAGAGAGAGAGCCTGCACTTTTGCGAGGGGTAATAAATTTCGTGCGAAAATCCCGAGAGCGAATTGAAAGTTTACGCGCGCGCCATGCGTTTTCGTATCGCGGTGGGCGCACAGAATTTTTCGCCCTTCCAGCGCGATTTACTCGAGTTTTTAAAGTCGCGCGAGACGCGGAACTTTTCTCCGCCGAATCGAAATTAATCGACCGAATCTTTCGTTTGGTTAAACGGCTTATTAGCCGGGTATTTGGGTCAGGTATCGCTAAAACTCTCGCAGCTGTTTCCGTTTTTCAAGAATACAAGTAAACTCCGGTGAGATTTCGAGGTTAAGTATCCCCTCATTTGCAAGCCCCGCAGACCGCCTCTCGTTTAGGCAGAAATCGGCAGAAAAAGGCCAGCCGCGTTCCTTCGGGTAACGTAGGCAAAACGAGCCGGAGAATAGGAACGGATTCCCACGAGCAAATAAAAATGATTTTCCAAAAGCCCTTCTCGGTACACGGCGCATTTTCAAAGTCCGGCCTGGAGTGTGAGAAAGTGACTGAGGCGATCGGGGCGATGTGCGGTCGATGCCGTCCGATCTCCGCGCGGCGGGGAAACCTTTCTCTCTCTCTCTCTCTCTCTCTCTCTCTCCCGTCGGCCTTTTGACTGCGAGGAGGTTGGCGCGGGAGTTCGCGCGTTTCAAGCCTCGTAAATTTCGCTAAGAGCCGTCGATCGTTTTTTGCCCGGGCAGCGAGGCTGTAAAAGCTCACGACGCGCGGCGGCGGGATTTTCTTTATTCTACCGGGGGAGGGGGGGGAGGGCCCACACCGCCGCTTAGCGGCTCCTTCGTTCATTTCGGCTAATTGCCTCTTCTTAAGCCCATTAGCCGGTTTACGGCTCTTCCGTTTCGAAAAGTGCGCGCGCGCGCGAGCTTTTCGGCCGTATGGATTTACGGCGGAGAATATTTTCGAAACGCTCGTGTGTACGATTTGTTTTTTAAAGGAGGAGCGCCGCCGTCGATGGATTGAATGAAACCGCGCGGCTGGAAATTGCCGTGCGGCCGTTTCGTCTCGTTTTTAGTTAAACGTCGCTATTTTCTTTCTTCATATGCCACGAAAATACTTTTAAAATTGTCCCTACCGTTACGGAAGGTATGTGTGCCGAAGGGAGAAAAGAGCTGTTCCAGGAAAAATGCCACCGTTAAGGAGTACGCGCGGAGCGTGGCGGCAGTTTTGCGCCGCGTTTCCGAAATCAAAGGGCCGCGCCGTGCCGAAAATTGATTCGGGAAAAGTCGAGGCGACGTTTTATCGTAGTCGCGCGCGCGTCGCTCGATTTCTGCTTTAGTGCGACTCCCGGGGGCGTAAGTGGATTTTCATTTTGACTCTCTCTCTCTCTCTTTCTGTATTTCTCGGCGATATTTTCGTTATGCCTTTCCCGCCGAGCGCTCGTAAAATTTCGCCCCCATTGTCGAGCTCGTTTTTTCCGAGTTTTCCCAAATTGAAACTACTGCCTTTTGCATTCTCGCTGCCGACGAGGTTATATTTGCCTTAATTTATCCTCGCTTTATTCTTATTTCTGTCTCTAAAAGTTATTGTAGAGTGGAATATAATATTGTGAATATATAATCGGTATTCACGCTTTGTAAATCTTCAACAATTCTGCCTTAACAGATACCTCCATACAATATGTTATTCGACGAACAGTACGTTGTCGCTCATTTATAGCTTTATAAAGCCGTACTTTTACGGTTATGAGCTTCATCATGTATTAACACTGTATTATATAATTTTGTTCTATTCCTTTCAGACGCCCAAATTATTTGCAATTTATAAATGATTCGTACTGCAAGAACTTTCTCTCCTTTAAATTCAAAAGGTTTAAATTTAAAATCTCCGACCGAACGAAAAGAATGCTCCAAAAGCTTCGAAACTCTGACCCTTCTTTCGTCCCTTCCCACACCGGCTCCTTTTAACCGTAAGTAGATAAATCCCCAAACTGGTTGTCCGCTCGGGGCTCGAGCGAAATCGAAGCGGCTGCCTCGCGGCTAACTGTATCCCGTCTCGGGGTATACATTTTTCGCGAGAGACAAAACCGGCTGCTGCCGGCCGCCGCCGCTCACCGCCGCCGTTTCATTCAGCTTCGCTCTCGGCGCGTAATCGTTACGTAAAGCGAGAAGCTTCCTCGCGCCGCGCCGCGCGTTTCGCAACTCTCCGTGTTTTTCCGCGGCGCGGCTCGTCCCCCCCGCAAAACCCAAAATTGGCGGCGGGTTACGCAACGGCTCGTCGATGTCCCGCGACAGTCTGCGAATTTTCGCAGGAATTTCGGGAGTTGCATCCGCGGGAAAAAGGGGGAAAAAGACAAAGATATTCCCAGCGCCGGGCGAGAGGCGGAGAAAAACGTCGGACCGTTCGGCCGTCTCTTTTTGCCGAGATTTTCAGCGCGAGCTGGTATTTTAATGACGGTACGGTTCTTTATCGCGGCGCGATGCACTCCATCGAAGCATGAATATTGAAAAAGTCGCGCTAATAAGCAGCGGCGCCTCTCTCCCTTTCTCGGAATCGCCGATGCGAAATTCGCGGCCTTATCTCTCTCGGTCTGCTTTACAATTGAAATGTCTCGTCGGGAATGAACGCTCGATCTTTATGGAAGTCGACTGTTTTACGGGCCAGTCAACGTATATGTATACCGCACCGTCGTGCGGGATATCGTCGGAAATATTAGAATTTCAGGAAAAAATGAAAGAAAAAATTAGGTCGACACTAAACTGCCGGAATAAAAAGGAAATTCGGGATCTCCGCGTGAAAACCGGAGTGCCGAAGTAAAAGTGTGTTCACCTTCGAATTTCATCAGGTGGTCACGTAAGAAACGGGTGGCTTGTTTTTATCACCTTGCGGTCTCTCTCGTACCCCGGGACACCCGGTCGCTCATTTTTCCCGAAACGGCGAGACGTTTTTTTGTAACGAATTTAAATTGCAGCGCCGCGCCGTTTTAGGTGTAATTATGCCGAGCTCCCAAGGAAGGAGCTGAAATTGTAAATTCAAACACTTCAGAAGCAAGTTACGTTGCCGTATAAAACCGGTGGGGTTTCGTCACGGGGCGAATTCGGCCGTTTCTAAAATAGATTTTCGAAAATAATCTTATCGAATTATCTATTTTAAGAACGAGTCCCGAGCGATCTCGTCGGGAAAAGTTGCTTTTCCTTTCTAAAAATATGAAATAAGTCGGTCAAAAGACTTTTCCTACGCGCTCAATCTTCTTATTTAACTCTAAATCCCTACGTTGTTTCGTAAGGAAAAAAAAAGCGCGAGTAGTTTTCATTTAAAGTCAAGGTGCGGTGTATTTTTGTCACGGTAGAAACTATTTGCACCGTGTATATTCACTTGCGCTCATAAGCACAAGTCGCCAGTCGGAGAAACTCGCGCTTACCTCTTTTTGACCGCACTCCAGAAATTCCAATAATGGCTCTCTTTACTCACCTGCAACAGACAGAAAAAAAGAAAGCATTAAACGTACAATCTCGCACCGTCTCTACAATCACAATCATCACCCAACTATATATCATTTCAAACTCGATTCCGCCGTGTTATCAAAGTCAATCCAAGCCCTAATTACCATACGGCGGGCGAACGGTGCAGCAGAGAAACTCTCTGCATTGTCTGGAAGCGCGACCTGTCGCAGACGCACGCGGAAGCGGCTTGCATTCCGGAATCGGCGCGCCAGTTACCGATACGTACCAATTAAGCGGCGGCCGCGGGGGGCGGGAGAGGGGAAGCGGCGCAAAAAAGGGGCAGCGGCGGCGGCTAGATTTGGAATAGTCGCTTTCCTGCGGAAGGCGTAAAAACGCGGCAAGATCGAGGCCACGAGACACGCGGATCGGGATCTCGATACCGGTGCGTACACCGCCGACTCCCGATCGGCTTATTCCGAAATGACCGCCGGCGGAGCGGAGAATTTCTTGTTCGTCGGGAGAGGGAGAGCTTTTTTGTGCCCCTCTTACGTGCGCCAACTTTGGCTTATGTAAGCCGGCGGTCGACCGCTGCTGCTGCTTTTTTTATTTGCGATTTTCGTATACTTGGAAAGTGTGAGGTGTCGCCGATTTTTGGATTTTTGGCGGGTAACGACGGGATAACGTTTACGATCCCAGTTTGGCTGAACGTTTGTCAACGTTGATTACTGCGCGGATACATCGAGCGATCGAAAGACCGAACAGTACTGTAATTTTTAGCCGGGCCGTAAATTCACGTAACTTTCAGTGAATTACCATATACGCGGAGCGCACGTAAAAACGCTCTTCTTTCATAGCGATTCGAGGAAACGGGCACTAAATCTCTTTGAAATCGCATAATGAGAGAAATTAATCGAGATTCCGTAGATTCCTTATTTAGCCGGTCGGGAAGCAGTATATACGCAACGTCGCTTTTACAAACGAGAGGAGAGCAAAAAGGTGCACCTTCTGACCTGCGTGCGGATTATCGGTAGGATAGTTCGCTCGTGAACGGATAACCTGCTGTTCGCTCGTGCATTTCGCCGAGAGAGAGAGAGAGGGAGAACAGGTTTCCCAACGAGGCAACGACTCCAATGGCTCGTTTAAGGACGTATTGCTCGCCGCGATCGATTCATAAATTAAACGATGAATAGATAGTTCGTTTATTGATTTCTGCAGAATATGCGCGCGGCTGGCAATATATACCGGCTCCGGACGGACGGATCCATCAGTCCCTATCTGGGCCTGACAATGTCAAGAGCGCGAGGCGAGAGGAAGGTGCTAATTAAAAATTATTGATCGGTGGCGGTGCGCACGCCGCGCGCGGAGACACAAAGGCGATATCTCGGCGCGCGCCGAGTGCCGATAATGGATCGTTAAGGGCGCACACACTCCGGTCCCGGAGTTCATTCTCCCCGGGCTCTCTTTTTCCCTTGCGAAAGAGGGGCTACCGCCTGAACCTTCCCGCGAACTCGAGCCGTATTCCCTCTCGTGCCTTCCATAAATTTTCCTCTCCTCTCTCTCCCTCTCTCTCTCTCTCTCTCTCTCTCTCTCTCTCTCTCTGGCTGCCGCCGCGGTGCGAGTTGCGTAACGCCTGGATATATTTCCGCACGCGACTGCTACTTGCCCTCCCTTCCTCCCTCCCTCCCTCCTCCGAGGCGAGTTTTACAGTAATTCCCGAGATTAGCGGCGAGGCGCCCGCCGAGAGCCGACTTTATAATCGGCCGCGCGACTTTACGAGCGGCCGGCCGTATTTCAATTTGGCGGCGGGAAAGTCTTCCCTGAGAGCGTCGATTTCTGCGATTATCAGGCGGATTTGCCGGTTTCTCGCGCTCCGAACGCTTATTTTTTTTTGTTTTTTTTTGTTTTTTCTTTTTGTTTTGGCGATCGTTTGAAAAACCGTAGTTAAAGCTTTTATTTGCACAGATTTCAAGATTCGAAGAGAGAAATGGAATTGCGGGTATAAAATCGAGCGCTAACGTTTCCGCATTAGCGAGTGGTACTGTTTTTAAGTTAAATGAAATTTATAAGAACTATATTTCAACACCAGCCACAAAGAGACCGACTTTACGATTTACTTCTTACACGGGAGTTTACGGCCTTTGTAAACCGCTATAACGCGAAATTACTAGCCTTCATACGACCGCGCATTATGCATTGAAGAATTTATCTGTGCAAAAAATTGAAAATAGCTATGGACGCTCGAAACTTTTGCCATTCCCGTATAAGCAGCTTTTAAAATTCCTGACCTAGAAATTTTTTTCGCGGGAGGTGTCGGGGGAACTCGAAAACAAGAAAACTACAGTAATGCAAGCTGACCTTCATTTTTGTATGCATTTACTTTGAAACAATTGCTTATGAATTTACAAGCGGATTAAAAGAACGGGAAATAATCTTCTGCCTCTTGGAAAAAAAAACTACTTGCAATATCGATTTACCTAGAGAACAGTTATTAATGAAATGGAGTTCGTCAGTTCCAATCAAGCGATTTTAAAAAGATCCCTTAAATGAAACAATAATAATTTGTCGATTGATACATCCGTTCTCGTTTCCATTTTTCTTATTAACAGCCCAATAATTCCATCCGTCATCTGGCCTTCCTCGTTTCGCCTATCTTTACGTCTCCCTAAACGTCATGCGGTCTTCTTGTCTGGCCGCGAAAACCTCGAGCATAAAAGAACCCTTTTTCTCACGTCTTTACGAGGCGCGATTTTATCGCGGCAGACGGATGGGGGAGGAGAGGAGAGAGATAAAACGGAGAAATGGATGAGATCGCGCGACTCGCCTCCTGCAAATTTCCCGAAATTCCAGCGCTCCTTCGGGGGAGAGAAATTTTCAAATCCACGACGGGGAACACGTCAATTAAGAGTTCTCGCGAAGGAGGAGTACGTAGTGTCGTTAAAAAATAATTCCCGGTTAACCGTGAAGCGCTGTTTATCTCTCGCAAAGTACACGTAATGCAAAGTTCATAACGACGCACGAGTTTGCCAGTGGAAAGTTGATGAGGCCGAACAAGCAGAAATTTGCTGGAAAGTGACCAAAAGCGGAATAATTGACCAATTTCTCGTTACTTGTAACCGCGAATTTCTGCCGCTTCCCTCGTCCTCTGTTTTGCGTCTAATTCCGCCGTTAATAATTCCACAAATGCACTGCGCGCCGGGCGTTAAACGCGGCAAAGTGAGCGGACAAAAACACGTTTCTCCATCGGATTTGCGCTTTAGAAATTAGCGCTCAATTTTAGCTTTAAGGGCGAAAAGTCGATTAAACTTTCTAATGTTCAATTGAAACGGGGTAATTGACAACGACTCGTGCAGCTGGAGTATAAAATTTTCACCGCGAATAAAATCAAAATCAAATAAAACTTGATAGTGTTTGTTTAATGTTGAAAAAGATAATGAATAGACTATTAAAACATTTATTGCTTATTTATATACGTTACATAAACAGTAATTTAAGCTTTTCGTATCAAATTATAGAGCTTTTTGATTAGTTTTAGAACGAATTAACAAGTTACTCGAGGATATCGAGGACTTTGTAATTAAAAATGAAAATTACTTAAGCAGAGTCCGCGAGAAAGAAAGGTTATACAATGATAAATAGCTTTCATTATAGTAATTACCTTCGATTAAGTTTAAATTAAATGTAAAATAGACACCGACGAAGATCATAAATCTAGACAAGCTCTACGAAAATTATACTTTCGATATTGCGAAAGTTCATAACCTCCTCGCCAAAGGAGGCATTACGTTATATTCGCATATTCATGGAATCAATTTATAAATGAAAAAAAGTGCAGCCCTAAAATGTCGAGGCTCTCGGCGCCGTGTAATGCGAGGCATTAATTTCTGAAAAAGCGCTTTTAATCTCCCAAAAGATCTCTCTAGCCGCTCGCGGCTCTCAGGCTGGAAGGTTTGCATTCGCGGCGGTTAATGGCGCTGAGAAAAGGAAAGCGCGCGCAAAGAGGAATAAAAGCTCTCTCTCTCTCTCTCGCGGCGGCGGCGGCGGCACAACCTGCTCCGGCGCAGGACGGACTGAAATTATACGGCTCGCGGAAAATACAGTCGTTACGGGTCGGATTTCACCCCGACGATTGCAGAGTGAATATCCCGCAAGTGACACACAGACACAGAAGCCGGGAGCGCGGCTTGTAATTTGCCGCGATGATCATTTTTTTTTCTCTCTCTCTCTCTCCGCCGAGGAGCGGAAGCTCTCGCTTTATGAGTATTGCGAAGGAAACGTAATTGCGATAATTCGATAACGAGCGGCCGCTTGAGGTTTTGCTCGCTTTTCGGCAGGAGCGCGAGTTCGCTTTTAGTTTTGAGCACTTTAATTTCCGGCCTGGGAGTCGCGGCCAATAATATTTACATAAGGCGAATGTCATCTCCCTGATTCTAATCATTCGCGTATTCTTTTATTGCCCTTCGTTAAAACTATTTTCAGTCCGCGCGATTTAAATTGAATATTTAAACCGAAAATTGTAGGATCCTGCAAATGGAATGATAAAATTTGAGAATATGGCTAATTCGAGAAATCATAACCTACTTATTTTAAAAGTCTGCGTAGTAATAAAATGGGATTACAGTTAGTCGTTTGAAATTTATACTATTTCTAAGAAGTGTTTCCTGAAATATGTTTAAGAATCTCAAATCTTGTAGAGCAGATATTAATGATTGATAATAATGAATGAAAACGTAGTATCAAAGTGAGTATTTTGCTCCCATTTTAGTTCAATATGAATTTCAGTCTGTCAAATAATGTTATTTTAATTTACAAAAGTAATCCTTACGTTAAAATTAAGTTAAAATTTATTTAAAACGTGTTACGTAACTTCAAAATATAGATATTTAATGTGCACTAAATAAAAACAAATAAAATCAGCAAACAGAAACCCAGGACATTCACCTTGTTCCTCAGACACGAGAAAAAAAACGTCCACGCCGCCTTATATTGATATTAAATCGAAATGCGAAAGGTAACTGATCGATCGATCGGCGGCCGATTCACTTTTTTCGACTTCTTATCGCTTGGCCGCGCTAATTAGACTCGCAAGTGAATACGTATCTTCGAGGCTTTAATTATACATCCGCCCTGCGCAAAGAGAGCAAATACCGGAAAAGAAGAGAAAAAAAAAAGAACTCGCGACTCTCGCGTAATTTTATGGCGATCTCCGGTGCTTGTTTCCACTCTCGTCGGCGGAGGTTTTTATCTCGCGAAAAAATCACTTAATTATACTTTCGCCCCTCGGTTATTAAATTACAGATTTCCACGCAAATACGCGAACGCACTTCTTCGCCGATCCGATAAGAAGATCGGATAATCCTCGCCTTTTTCTCAAACCGTCAATACAAACACTTTCTTCCTTTCCAATCAGCCCGGAGGATTAGATAATCATTGCTATTCCCCCGACGACGCAAACGATCCGCTCGCTCTCTCGTCCCCCCCCATTCGCAGGCGATAATTTTTCACTTAATTAAAACGCGGCCCTTCCATTACCCCGCGGATCGTCCATCGCGCGACTCCGGAATAACAATTTGCATGTAAATACGCCGCGATTTATAAGCGATCTCGTGGCGCTCGTCAACCAGCCACTCCTTCGAGTTCAAACCGGACCGATATATATATACGCGCTGCCGGTTCGTTTCTGTGGCTGCCGCGACGAAGAGACACACCTGCGCGCGCGCAATTAGTTTTTCCGTTAAAACGAGCCCCCGGGGGGTGGTGGCGGCGGCGGCGGTGGGCTTTCAGCGCGTCGCGGTCGCGCGGGGCTATTGTTTATGCCGGCGGGGCCTCGGTGCCACTTTCCCGGCTTGTTTATCGGGCGGATTTTTTAGATCGCCGAGGCTATTAAATTTTGAATTTATTGGAACGAGGCGCGCGGCGGCGGCGGCGGCGGCGGTGGAAAAAATCATTTGTAAATTGAAAGTTCTAGGACTATAAAATGTAACGGCCTTCCCCTAGGAGGAATTGAACTAGTTTTGCTTATCGGTATCAAAAACAACTACGGTTGAATTTATTCAGGCGGTGTATAGTATATTTATTAAATTATACTTTGTAAATAACTAGTCGTATTCAATTTTAGAATGCCTCACCGCTTCCAATCACTATTTTTTCGTAAAAGAGTACGAGGGATTGAAAAAAACGACGTCGATTAAAGCATCGTAATCATCGTAAAATATACAAGTCCCACAAACAAAAATAAAACGAGCTCAACCTTTCCACTCGAGAATTATGCATTACCAAAATGAATCGTCGCAGTGTCTAACAAGCCGAAAAAAAGTAATCGCGACCGACACGAGAGGACAAGCATCCCCCCAGCCGTCTGGAATCGCAGAAACATCGAAAACCTTTCTGGGCGAAAGTTGCCCGGCGGAAAAAAGTTCATCAACTCCGGACTGCCAGGACATCTTTCCGACACGGAAACTTTCCTCGGCGACGACGGGGAGATCGATAAAGCGCCCAAAGCGAAATCAAAAAGGCTGGCACTTGCACACCGCCTCCTGACTGGGGGGGGACAATAACAATAAACTCGTAAATCCCACGAGTGTCTGCGAGATTTTTACGGGATCCCCCGGCTCTACTCGCACGCACCATTTCACGCGCAAAAGTCTCTCTCTCTGTCTCTCTTCTTTTTTTTTTTTTTTAAGGAAGGGCGCGTGTATGCAAGATAGGAGGAGGAAGTCGTCGCCCGACGAGGGATTCGATTTCAAAAGGCAAAGAACTCCGCCGAGACGAATCTGCTTTTTGTAGGAGAGATAGAATATGGATATTTCGGTAATGGTCGAGGAATGTCGTTACGACAGCTTTTTGCGTATTTCATCATTCGTAATCTTGTATTTTATGAGAAAAAGTTGTAACAAATATTTTTCGTACAAGTTTCTTTTTCCCAGTCTACGATACAGCATCAAGTGCCGATAATAACCCACTCGTAAAACTTATTCGGCACACACTACAGCTTAGTCGCACGTCAATAAGTCCATTGTGCGGGTTGCGCCGCTACCGAGCCGGCCGGCATTGTCGGGGGCCCTTCGCCGGGGCCCCGAAGCCTCGCTCTCGGGTCCGATCGCCGCGGCGTGCGGCGCGTCGACTTAATCACGTGCCGCATGATTATGATTTACGAGTTCGGCTCTCGCCTTGCTCCCCCTCCCCCTCGAGTCTCGTAAAATCGCGCCGCGCTCCTGATTTATGCGCGCGCGAGCCTGCTTTCGGGCCGCCTGAAAGGAGGTCTGCCGGCGGTTGTTTTCGAAAGGCGATCGGGAAATTTTGCGAGAGCCGAGTGCTGGCTCGAATATTGAGTGGCTTTTAGTTTTTTTGGGGGATTATTTAATCGCAAAAATGGGGCTAGAAATATTAAAAAAAAGTCGACTGTTATCGTTAGACGAATAGTTCCTAAGGGCTCCACTCTGAATGTCAATTTCTTAGTAAGAGATCAAATACTTTTGCTATTGAACTCTACTCAAGTTTTTAGATTAGCGCATTTACGGCAACGGGGCTGCTCGTATTGAAAAGTTTGAACTGCGATTTCGATAATAAACTATTTAAAAATCAAGCGTCATTAACTCTCAATGCATCTCCTTCGACTTTCGCGCTCTTTCGGGCAAGAAACGGAGAAATATATATTTAAGCCGAATCATTTAGCACTTAATCCGAGTGCGAGCAATCCTGGATGGGGCACTTAAACTGGGAGCGAGGCGAATTCCGCCGGCTCACGATTGACCCATAGCCGAACACTGATCGTTCGCGTTCGTGTTCCGCGGAAAATATCGGTATACAGTTGCCGCTGCCGCCGCTTCGCCGATTGTTCCTCTTTTCTCTCGCGTACGAGAGCAAAAGGAAAAAGCAGGAGGGAGAGAGAGAGAGAGGTAGAGACTAGTAATGGTAATATCTCGGCGATAGGAATGATTGATGGCTTCTGGTTTTATTGCTAGGCAGATTTTTACGGCGGCCAGTCTCGGATTATTATTGTATTTATAAGATCGAGGAGCAGCGGTTAATGAAGCTGTAAAAAAGCCGTGATTGAATGTTTATGCTTTGCCGGGGCACTGAATATCGGCGGCTTTATTAATATAATAACGCAAAGCTGATATTGATTTCTCTTATATTTTATCTTTTTGTTTTATCTGCAAATTAAAGTGCACGTGCAACTTTATAATTGTTTTTTTTTGTATTATTTTGATAGTTTCCTTTATTACTTTTACAACTTTCGATGCGTTAAGGTAGTTGTACACCAAGATAAAGAAATTTAAAAAAAATTCTTTGCAGACTTAACTATCATCTGATTACGTAAGCAATTATATATATTATAAAGTTAACTTTTATGAACTGAAAAAAAAATTAAGAAGTAAAATTTTGATATTGTAAATAAAGATATGATGTCATTTTTTAATTTATTTCGATGTAAAGGGGCTCATTTTACTCGTTAAACAATTATCTAGAGATTCGCCATGAAAAAAGTTTGAAATAACTAATTTGCAAGGAATAAAAGTCAATTTTTTATGTCAAAGTTGATAAGAGCTTAAAAACAATTGGAGTTTGCTTTTCGAAAATTAATTATTTCAAAATGTTTTCGGTGAATCTCTAGATAATTGTTTAACAAGTAAAATGAGCCCCTTTACGTCGAAATAAATTAAAAAATAACAAAAATTCATTACTTTGAAAAACTTTTTCTTTATTTACAATATCAAATTTTGACGTTTTAATTTTTTTTCAGTTCATAAAAGTTAACCTTATAACATATATCATCACTTATGTAATCAGCTGATAATTAAGTATGCTCAGAATTTTTTTTTAAACTTCTAGATCTTGGTATACAACTACCTTAAACTGACACGCTTATAAACTCGATAATTTTTTTACGATTTCATTCATCTTAAATACAAAGGAGATTTAATCGAGTTTCCAACTCTTTTCAATAAATATCTTAAAGTTTATTATCAAATGAAGCTTAATTTTATGAAAAGGAACAGGTAATTTTATTCTCTTTTGATCGCGATTCCATTAGAGCATAAAGGGGAGTAAATCACCGCTCGACATTTATTTGCCTGTTTAGCGCAGTAAAAATACCCAATAAAATTATGGCTTCATAGCGTTTAAGCGGATTCTGCAATACGGAAAGGTCGGCGCATCGTTACGGCGTTGCATATCAGCTGAAAGCAAATATGTATTTCGTTGATTATCAGTCATTTTGTGCGCAATTACTTTCGTTCGTCACTGTAAATACGTGAAAAACAATTAAACGACCCTCGCGCTCACTCCCCGGAGTGGATAATTTGCGAACGAAGCAGCACCTCCCTCTCTCTCTCTCGTAACGTTCTACACATCAAAAACGCCGCTTCGCTAATTGATCATCGAGGAAAAAACTCGATCGCAATGGTTCGAGCGAAATTATGTCGCGTTTGACAACACTTCTGTTTGTCGGCTAACGACATTACATTTAATTTGGCGCGCTGAATGTACAAATGTTCTGCAGAGCAAGAATTTGTGCAGTTGTGCTCGTTGTAAAAGAGAGAAAGCGACTAATTTAATTGACGAATTCATTTCGTGAATTATTCTCATCGTACCTTTTTTTGAGAAATGGTGTTCGGCTAAAATTTAATGTTGGTGTTAATACCTCCATGTCAGTAATAAGTTTTAAAACGAGTAATTGATTAAAATTAACAAGATAATTATCGTTGAAAAGAATCAAATTAAAACTGAAACTTTTATTAAAAAAAAAAGTATACTTTATCAAAGATTTTACTTCAAAAAACGAGTAGACTCCAATCCATAAACACATTATAAGCTTTATTATTGATGTAACAAAAAAATGTAATTATAATGCAGTGTTCCAAGAAAGAAAAAGTGAAGAATGGGCGATAAATGTAATGGAGAAAATAAAATCTCATGAAATTACTAATTAATCGCATATAATGCACTGAATATATCTTTATAAATAAGCTAATATATAATATTAATGTCGCTTTTTATTCCCGCACACCTAAAGCACGTTCCCAAAAACTACATTATCCTCCGCGTAAAAGAACACTCATTTCGTACACGTGCACATTAAAAGATTAATCTCCAATATAGAATAGAATAATGCTTGGCCGCTGATTTATTAAGATAATAATCAGAAGAGTACGGCTCACGAGGAGGATGCTAATGCATTAATCCGCCGTAAAGTCCCTTAACTCTAATTATAACTCTCATCCAGACATGGGCCATAATCCTCGTGAAGCTAATAATTCGACAGCTACCGGGGCGATCTCAAGTGCTCAACCGTGACAATGTTAAGCTAGCGAAACACCTGCAGCACACGTGGCTACAAACTACGCCTGCGTGAGATCTCGAAAACAGGTGCTGCGCAATTACGCGGTAGTTCTGCTCTCGGGTGCATTAATTAAATTGGATTCTTTTGCGGCTATTATTTTACGCGTTTTTTTTTGTGCGCGTTGATCCTCGGATTAGAAATGATGTTAAACCTTTTGAGTATTATCGGGAAATTACTGTTTCTGGGTGATTAATTTTTTTTTTCATTTTAATTAAGCATACAGAGCTACTTGTATCTTAACTACCTGTTTCATTTTTCGATGAAAACTTTCAATTTTCAATGTAACTATTTTAATATGTATTTACGTTTAATGCTGTAAAAGTATCTATTAAAATTTGTAATTGTTGATATAAAATATTTTGAATAACAATTGGTTAATTTATTTTGATTACTAATAATCGAGGTTAATATACATGTATGAATAATTATAAATTATTCTAGCGTAAAATAACAAATATTAATTCCCGCTAAATAAACGACGCATTAATAATATCTATTTCATTAATTCTGACCATTCAATATTTTGTTTACAAGCATGATCCATTAATGCATGCATAAAGCCCTGAATTGATCAGGATTACTTAGATAAATTCGCATAATTTTTATTATAAACTACGCATCGTAATATTCAAATTTTTAGTTTAAGTAAAATTTACACTGATTATCAAATATTCTCTAGGCGGCAATAACTGTAGCGAAATTTTATTTCATAAAATTATTAATTTTTACATAATGAGCGATATAAATATAAATTTATATTATGCAAACACGAATTTTTCATGCATTCATGAAAACTAATATAAAATTTTCCGTTTCCTTTTATATCGCCTGTAACTTTATATACTTAAATCTTTGTAAATTGATACTAGAAATCAATTTGCACTGCTTTATCATTGGATTTGCGTGTAACCTGATCATCTATAACACCTCTAAGTACCTAAAAAATACGTTATAGATTAGTCCAAATAATTAAATTTTATCCGACTAAGTGGGTCATTTCGAGCAGATTCCCCGAACGGTATTAAAAGTACCGGTATTAAAATGCGCATTTTTTTCTTCGAACTTGCACCTTAACATAAATTACCTTCGATATTATATCGATGTTATAACGACGCGACGGTCTCGCCGTAATCTCGTATATTTAAACGTAACTACGTGCACCGGTAAGTGAATGACGTCACCTTGACTTTCCAGGGCTCAAAATTGCAAAGTAACACTAAAAAGTAAAATCATCTTATCGTCGGTAAATAAGTTTTATCATACAATGTACGCGCAACCTTTACGAAATTCCGGCGCGTGCTTTTAATTTTCCGATTCGAGCGTACCCTAATATATTCCTCGGACAACAATGCCGTGAGCGCATAAAAGAGATGGGCTACTAAAAAAACACTAAGCCCCCGATCTCGCTCTCGTATTAATATCGCAGACCCCCGAAAATATCCGCAACAAAAGCTCGGGGGGGTTATGGAACCGTTTCGCCAAATTATTCACTCGTAAATTCCTTTCGCTTCAGGAATGGGGGAGGGGGAGAAGAATAAATCGCGGCTCGTCTCCGGCATTTTTCACCCACGAAATATCTGCCATTGATTCGGTTCTGCATTACGAGTGGCAACAATGAATTTTTTCCCTTTATTGCCCTCCCCGTAGATGAGGGAGAGTCACGCGTGGATGATTAACATTTTTGTTTACGGGGATGCTTCGACGTTCTGATGATGTCTAATGGTTTGTTTTACGAATTAACATGATTTATTGGCTGTTATTGTCCTGCAATTAACCGATTTATAGCCTATTTCCCAAAAGAAAATTAACCAAATAAATTAAATTTTCGAAAGCAAACACATTTACGTTACTCTTTCAAGCTCCAATGCTCGAATCTGAAATTTTTCAAACTTTAACCGTACACTTAAACAACCAATTACTTAAAGTTTTAAAAGATTTCTCGTCTTAGCAATCTCATAATTTTTACCGGCGTATGAAATACATTACAATAAAAAAGCCTTACATCCAAAATACCTGAAAACTATAAAAGTCAAACTGCAGATGTAGTATATTCGAGCGAACGAAGCTAAGGACCGAGGTTACGTCCATATTAAGCAAAGTTTACAGTTACTTCAACAAAATCATAACCCCGGCGAAAGTTCACAGTACACTGTGGGGTGCGTCAACAGCAGCAGCAGCAGCGGCAGCAGCGGCAGGCAGCGGCTTCAAAACGCGCTAAGCATCTAACTTACTCAAAATAACGACGGCAATAAAACGCGAAGAAGCCCGAGCGACGAACTTCAGGAAGTGCAGCCGACAGTCTTTGGATCGCGAATTTCCGCGTGGGCGTCGATCGCAGGCGACATAAAACGCTTAAGATGCGGACCGAAATACAGGCACCAAAGCGTGTAAGCCTGGAATAACGGCCCTACCCGAAACGTCGCGACTCGTTAACGGTTCTTTTCCTTCGCCAATATTCGACCGTAAATAACGAGCGGTTCCTTCCAGGAAAAAACTACGTGCCTTGTAATTTTCGGGGGAACGGAGGGGGGAAACTTTTATTGGAGTCGTGGCGCGCTTAATGAACGCCCAGATAGGACAATGAAACTGCAATAAAGTGCGGCGTAAATCGAGGGCTGGATTAATAAATGTAGTTTGTAGGAGCTGCCGAGATATGAGAATTATTGCGCGCCGTAACGGCTGACTGAAACTTAGGAAATTTTAATTTTAATTGCAAGACCGAGATGACTTTTTGTGAATTGGTTTGGGATTGTTGTTAGTCAAAGTATACTTGCCTTACATCATTAAATGAGTAAAGTTTTTATGGCATTATAAATTACTGAAGTAAGATTTTGATAATAATTTCTTCGGCTGATTGTGGACTTTCGTTTGTTCAGTTTATGAGATGAAACTTACCTTATCATTATTAGTAAAAACTTTAGTTTTATAAAGTCGGAAATTAGATTTTTTGACTTTGTAAGGTGCTTTTATTACTTGAAATTAATTCATCGAAATTATTCTAAAACGCGAACGTTTACATAGAATATTTATGAAAAACTTTTCTGAATTTCATGATCCGTAATGAAAAATTCATGAAATAATCTGAAAACTTGATTACATACATCCATACATTCACTGCGGGTTACGCTCAAAATTGTTTAAAATTAAGAAAAAAAAACCGCGTTTACGCATCTGAATTTTGATGAAACCCCTCGAGTACAAAAAGATAAAAGCAAGACGATAATGTTTGTTACGGAACAAAATTTTTTATTCCCCCCCCCAACAAAGTGACTCCAATAAGGAAGCAATCCAGCGGCTCATTGTAGAATTTCCATATCGATATTTCTCCGCGCGCACTTAATGGCGCATCAAAGCCCCCTTCCAAAAAAAGAGAAAGCTAACGAGCCCGCGCGGAAAGTCCGGCACAAAAAAAAAATCGAGTAATTCCATTCCAACTGTATCAATTATAAAAGCGCGCCTTACGAGGCCATAAATTCCGGGGCCCTTCCAGATCGTCGGCGCGCGACTGATATAACGGCGGCGGCGGAGGACGCGCGCTCCCATATAATAACCCTCTCGCGCGTTGCGCCAAGATTTACGTCTGTTCGCACCGGTAGCACAGGTGGAAACGTAGCCGCCTCGGGCACGTAGTCGCGCGATTTAATTAGCGACGCGTCTCTTTACATTGCGATTTTCAATTAATCCTCGGCGCGAACCGGTTCCCCGCGGCAGCAGCGCCCTCTTACCCGATGCGTCAAAGAGATATACCCCACGGGAGGCGAGAGAGAGAGAGAGAGAGAGAGGAGACCTCGCCGATCGGTAATTAACGAAATTATTTGGCCGCTCCGTCGCCTCGCGTCACCAATATATAATGTCGAGAGTTCGAGGGTCTGGTTAACGTGTACTTGAATTTGGCTGATTATCGATCGGTGCACGCAAATTTGTTCTAGTGTTTTCGAATAATGAAGTGTCGATACTAATGCATACTGTTAATAATTATACGAACAATGGGTAATGTTATAGCGAGAATGTTTAATTAACTCATTACTGCTATATCTGAAAACGGAGCCCGTAATTAATTAACGGCGCAGTTGCAGCAAGAAAATTACGAAAAGTACATTCGTAACAGATAACTGGGCATTTAAAATATTCTCGAAATTAGCCAGATTAATAAATATGATAAACTTTGCTAGGATGTTTCGCTAGAAGTAATTTGGGTATTACGTGAAAAAATCGCCAATTTCTTCTTCTAAAAAAAAAAGAAAAAAAAATCCGTTTCCACCAAAGTACACGTTTCGCCTTTAAGTAACGGACTGACGAGGAGGAGAGCGTGAAAAATGCAGGAGCAAACACAGAGGATTAGCGCCGCTTCCTTTGTTACTCGGCGAAATTGGAGCCAATGATCGGGAGGACCTTTGAAAGGTTTCCGGCGCCATTCAGAGGCGCACCAGGCTAGTTTGCACGCAAACGATACACGACTCGCGGCTAATTGGCCGAATGGCTAATTAGTACGCGCCAGCTTCGAAATAATGCCCCTCTCTTTCTCTCGCACCGGTGGAATCGCGACGCTCGCCTTTTGTCCTAACAGCATTTCAGCGGGGGGGTTTCTGCAAGTTTAGCACGAAAACCGCAGCGCAATTTGTGTGCGCCTCGAGAGAGAGAGAGAGAGAGAGAGAGAGAGAGCCGGCGGGAGTTGATTGTATTTTTGGGATTCTCGAATTCTTGCGCGTGTTTGCATGAGCTGGAATCCCAACTATCCCGCGAGTCTGAGCTTTACAAATCCAGGTGGAATACTTCAAACCCGTTGGGCGACCTTGTTATTTTTTTTTAAATTCATTGCAAGTTCGAGGAGTGACTGATTATGCTGAAAAATTCTGGCGACGAATTTTATAACGTATAAGTGCATAATTTATTGCAATAAATATCACTTATACTCTAAATTTTTAATGTGAATTATGGTTTAGCTACTCGGACACAATTACGGTCTATTATTATGAATAAATATGTAATCAAGCTCATAAAAGTGGATCCAAGCCGAGCAGTGTATGAATAATTTAGTATTTGAATTTAAAATATTTATTTCTAATTACAAGCTGCACTTGACTTGTTTTTTGTAAGATCAAAACTTAACAATTTACAAAAGAAAATTTGATCAATAAAGTCAATTATTTGATTTGTAGTGCATTTATACAACGAAATGATAAAATTTACAATTACCTCGAAAGCAGTAAATGAATGTTTTGAATATCAGAGAAGATGAGAAACTCCAATTATACCGATTCACGAAAATCTGTAATATTTATTGAAAACGCTACCAACATGCGAAACGATTCAAAACACCAAATTCACTGCTTCGATTATTCGAAACTCGCCCGTAATTTGATTTTACGTTCTATAATCAATCAAAGCAAATTCAGCGTTATAATGCCCCATTATTAACATACCGGCGTGAACACTGGCGGCCGACAAGCTCGAAATATCATTCAGCAAGAGTTTATTAGATTTACCAATTCGACGTTTAAGAGCAAAAATGACAATATATCTTGCGAGAATCCAGGTCAGAAGCAAAGTATATCTCTCGTAGGGATCGATAGTTCGTTTTCACGGAGGAGGATCAAAGCTACGAATGAGGAGCTCGGAAATACCGCGAGACGACGACACGCGTTCCAGGCAGAGAGCAAGAGATAAAAAGGCCGCCAGTTATTCGCGGAGAAGCCCCAGTAATTACAGTCGCGAGATGCATCATGTCCCAAAAAGCCGTTTTTGTTTTGACGACCGTTAGGTGTAAGTTTAGCATTCTTTTTTTCTCGGAAACAAAGCCAGGAGGCATTAGCCTACTAAAGCCCCCGGCAAACAATGTTTGTCCATCCTCTCTCCTCGGCGGGATAAAAGGATACGAATCGTGAATATACAATGACGACGTATAATATGCGGCCGTATAGAGGTTCGGTTATATATAGCTCGTTCATACGTCTTCTCAGGCAGATCGACAGTCAAATCTGTGCAATTGAAACCTGACCCCGAAAGTGGGATCGCAGGCAGCAGCAGCAACGGCGGCAGCGGCAGCAGCTCTCCGGTCCCGATGAAATCTGATAGAGGAACGCCAGCGGTGTAAGGGAGACGGCAGGAGATAAAAAGGACTGTTTCTCACCGATTGAAACGTATTAGCGGCTAATGCGACTTTGGAGAGAGAAGTGGCCGATTCGGCGATCGCGAACCCCCATTAAAGGTTCCGTCAGCCTGTCGATCGGCTCGATGGCCCCCAGCAGTCGAGCTGTGCTTCAACCTGCTGGAAAAGGAGAGAGGAGAGCTAACGGCACTTCTCTCTCTCTTTCTCCCTCTCTCTGCCGGGGTTATGCAGATTAAGCGCAGACCGCGATGTAACCGGAATAAGGGAAAGGGAAAGAGCGCTTGAGGTCACTTACTTTCCGGGAGATCGGTTAATCAAATTTGAATTATTGATCGTTTAGCATCAATCTGCCTGTTAGCTCGATTTACCGCCGAGAATAGGAGTATATAATGCTTATTTATGCCGAGCCAGAATTAATTTGACATTAACCGCTGCGCATTGAAAAAAATCTAATCTATTTTTCCAACCGCGTTTTAAAATGTTCGTGTATATTGCAGTTGAAAATTAATGTGAAGCTCGAGGCGCTAAATGCGATTTGACCTTAGAATCGTGTATTCGTTCTTACTAGACGTAATGTTGTTCTCCTATTAATATTTACATATTTTATTCATATATTTAAAAAATTAAGCAACAATCTCAACAATCTTTTAGCAAGTATTCATCTTGTTAAAGCACGTATTTTTGGTGAATTAAAAATGTATCGTATAATAATGCTTGACAAAATGCTCTTTAAAAATAAAATAAATCTATCTTTTAACGTGGATTATTATACTTTTTATCATAAAAATTTCTATATAGTTTCATAAAAAGGATCAAAATTAATTATCAATTTTCTTACTGCAATTTTCTGCAATGAATGTTATCAAAATAAAATAAATAAAATATACTTGTCATACTGTTCGGTAACGGGTGCAGATAAATCGCGACTTGAAACCGAATCCCAATATCGAATCCCAAGAAAAGCACTCCAACGTCGTTATATAATAATTTTCCCAGAATCGTTGCAAAATTTCTCTTTACACCGTTATAAAAATTTTATGAAATACGTTTTTAAAATAAAAATTAAAATAAGTTGTTATAAAGGAAGAATTTTTATATATAAGAAAAATACCAAGAAAAATTTATACACCTACAAAACTGTCGAAATCGTTCACGTTAAAAATGCTTTTTCGTACACTGTATCGACTATTATTTCTTATCGCGGTTTTTTACTCGAAACCTCTGACGAGTTCAATTTCAGCAAATTCTCTAAATTTATGAACTGATCTATAAAAGAACCTCTTATTTTTATCAACCACATTTAATTGGGAAACATTTAATTCTTTGCGAAATTATTTCCTACAAACTTAAATATTCAAATCCCAGATATAACGTTGTAACTATTATTCGTGCATCAATCAATTCGTCACCTTCGCTACTACGGCTGATAATGGTTTGGCTAACGATCGTAAAATTAACAAAAAAAACTTTTTGTTTCATGCACCCACGTAAAAAAACAAAGCAACGACGCAATATAATTTTTTCAAATTTTTCGTTGAATATAAAGTAAACTGAAATATCCCAAGAAAATGTTGGCGAAAATACACTTCTAAAAATCCCCTTCTTCGCGGCGAATGCAGCGCAACTTCGCTCCGTTGACCTGAAAATCTCTTTTCCGCGAATCAATCGATAAGACCTGGCAACAGCAGGGGGTTAAGACCGAGAGAGCATCGAGGAGCCAGAAATACAGCGACGCGGAGCTCACGACTGCGAAACCCCCCAAAGTCTTGTCTTCCCATCGTGACCGCGGACATCGTGAGCCGGAAGTGACGGTGGCTGCACCTGCGCCGCGCACAATGGCTGAATTTGTCATAGGTGGGAGGTCCGCCCGGTTAATTGCCACAAACTCCGGCGTATTGATCGGTACCGGGGGACAAAAAAAAAAGGCGGCATTATCAAGTTATACGAGGACAATGCAACAATGCGGAGGATGAAAAAAAAAAGAGAGCGCGCGGGTACAAAGGCAATTTGACTCCTTTTTTTTCGCCGGTTGAAATATAGGATTTAATTAGCGGAACGCGCGGTAACGTATGCCATCATTGTTTCGACTCCGCTTCGATTTATATCGATGAAAATTATGAGACTACGTCGGTAATTAAGCGAGCTTTCGGTTGTTAACGAAAGAAGCTCCTCCTCTGCTTGAGAGTTGCTCTAGTCCGTGTAAAAATGTTTTGTACGGCAGTGGTCTGACAGTGGTAGCGGTACGGCCAAATAGTGCGGCGGTAGTGCCGCTCTGGACATTTGTCCGCTATACAAATAAATTAATAAATAAATTGCCTGTGATAATTTTGTCAAAGTCTGGTAAAAACTTTTGCAGTGGCCGCTAGGTGACCACTACCTTTCGGCGCTACTTATATAACAAAACTGGAGCGCTCAAAATTATAAGAGGATTAATTTTTTTATTTTTCTTAGAAATTTACATCTCTTATCCCAGCAAGAGTGTGAAAATTTTGCTACGGGATTGGCGTCGATTGGTAGCCGCTACCTAGCGACCAGATTGCAAAAATTTTTCCATATATTTTTCCCAGACCAGGGCCGTACCAAACCCGTAATGAGATGCCGGATCTTCAAAAATACAGAAAAAGTGCGGGAAAGTGTCCAGAGCAGTACTACCGCCACACTATTTTGCCGTACCAATGCGCCACCTCTGCAAGATCACTGCCGTACAAAATATTTTTACACGGAAATTGAGGGTTCGGCTGTTCGTAAAAACAAATAAAACTCTAAATTATATAATCCGTTCGAAAAATCTGAAAGTATTCCATTGCGAGCGAGTGGTGCCGCTGCACGGGGTGGAAACGCA
This sequence comes from Ormyrus rosae, assembly GCA_035047165.1. Taxonomy (NCBI): domain Eukaryota; kingdom Metazoa; phylum Arthropoda; class Insecta; order Hymenoptera; family Ormyridae; genus Ormyrus; species Ormyrus rosae. The sequence continues at coordinate 213,133 of JAWWML010036106.1, forward strand.
CGTGCGACATCTGGTTTTATGTGCGCATGCGCCGGGCTTTGATTCGAAGGAGCGACGTAATGCGATACGGGGGAATTGTGGAGAGCGTCGTTTCTGCTGCTGCGATGACTTCTCGCTAATTAAATTTAATTGTCCTAGCCAGGAGTGTCGCCGGGAATGAATGGCGTGGTTATTATCGCGATATAAGCCTCAGCACCTGCCAGGCTGATGCGCGCCGAACTTTCTTAAGTCGAAGCTTCCGAATTCTCGGCGCTTATAAACGGAAATGAGGACGTCGTCGGATCCATTTCACTCGGGGACCTTTTATTTTAGCTCGTGTAAATTATAATTTGTTTGTTTAAAAAAAAAACTGTATACCATTTAATGTAACTGGGAATTAGATAGTTTTCGTTAAAAAACAAGTAAGGTTTGTTGAAGCAAATACAATTTGTATTAATGTAATCACAATATGCAAACGAAAACTCGTTCGGTTAGGTAAACGGACTCGTTTTGTTTGTAACTTACTCTATTTAAAGTCCGAACTACATGGGAATTTCGACTGTTTGATTTGAAACTCCGGTTATATCCTCGCGCGTTTAATTACAATTTCCGGTAGAAAAACTTTGTTATTCAAATTTAATCGCATCTTTTGAAGTGTCCCCTGCAAAGAACAATAACGAATGATTTTTACCCCCCGAGTCTTCGACAAGATCATCTCCCAGCATCGCGAAACGATATCAATTTAAAGTATATTGACCGTCAACGCGCCCAGAGTTCCTCCGCGTTTTTCCGCGCAAGCTCGAATTATATCCACGTAACCCGACCGTTCTCCCTTTCATTCCATTTTCCTGCTCCACTCGTGGACTCTCTCGCTCGTTGCCGAGTACAGCGCTTTTTACTTTTTCAATTATCTCTATTTTTGTCAATCCATCTCGTTCCTTTAATTCTCTCCCTCTCTATTTTTCCGGCTCCCTTTCCTCGTTTGTCGACGTCTGTTCCGCGAAGAGTTCCTTTTTCTTTTGCCGTATAGCTTCTCTTTCTCGCGTCTTTATCTCTCCGGCAGCTAGACCGACTATTTTTTTTCGCTCTCTCTTTCTCTCTCTCTTTCTCTCCCGTCAGACTAACAAACCGACTGACGCGCGGCAGCAGAAGCCCCCAGTAATTGGTCATTAGAAGAAACTCGTTGTTGGCCTTGGAGGGAGAGAGTGGAAGAAGAGGGAAGCGCAGCAAGATTTTTAACGCTGCGCCAGGGCTGAAAGCCTTTCTTTTTTTCTCTCCCTCTCTCTCTCCGCTCTCCTCTACTCTTTTTTCCCTAAGCGAATAACTGTACTTGATTCTTTTTGCGCGGCAGCGGTCTAACAAACGGATTGTTAGGTGCTTTTAACGAAAAAAAAATGCACCCGTTTAGATGCCTTCTTTTATTTCGCTCGCCGCGCGTATTATGCCCGGCGCTTTATGGAGGAGGGGGAGGGAAAAAAAAAAGTTGCGTGCTACTTTGTTACCGGCGAAATAAAGTTCAAAGGGAATTAACGTAACAGTGGTTAAAAAGAAACGTCGCTGTTTCTGCTTCCACTTTTACCTTAAGCTGGAGGTTCTGCGGACATGCACCGACTCTGCTTCTTTCTCTCTCTCGTCGGCCTTTCAATGCCAAGCATTTCATTAAGGACTTTTGTCTATTATTCTTTTGATGTGTTTCAAAGCTTTTAACTTACTTTGCAAAGTTCCTCAAGTAGTACCCGGTAAGGGAATTTTTGCATGTAAAATACGCCTACTGTTTACGTTTAAAAATAAATCGGTTTATGAATTATTAGTCCGCCGCAATTAAGGACGTTAAGAACGAGGAAAAACTAGTGAATTATTACGCAAAAGGTTTTCCTCGTATTTTATAAACTCAAATTGTAAACTATTTTTGTAATTAAATGTCTCTCTCCTACTCTATTAGCTAAGACGTGCTTTATTTCCTCTCGGCTTTTACATTGTTTCGATTCCGAGTGCGGAAAATAAAATGTACCTTTAATTTTCAGAGAAACCAAACACGTTTTTTACGCAGAGTTAATTGCTTTTAAAGTTTAAAAAAAAAACTACGAAAAAACGTTCATGTTTCTAAGTACATAATGACATGCTATTACTCACACCTCGTCGCCTCGTCCCAAACGAACGTTAAAACGTGCCGGCGAGCTTACCTGAAACAACAGAAAATAATTGCATAAAGCTACAGTTCAGAGCCGAGGAAATATATCCTAAATTAGATTGCACTTTTTCATCAATAACGACTAATTCGAACTTTCCCCCCCCTGCAATTACCGGGGGAAAAATTAAATGCAACGGATCTTACGGTACACGGCGCTCAATTAGTTATCATTAGCGCTAATGGCCGACTTTAGTTCGGAGTCGTAAAAAAACTTTTTGCAAAGCCAGATTAAAGGAGAGTCTTTGCGAAAGTTGCTAAAAGGCGCCCCAGTCGGATTACGTTACATAATTTAATAAGCCATTATCAAGGGGGTAATACGCGGCGGATCGATTTTTCGCTAATAAATATTAACACGTTCGACTGCGAGATTTCGAGCGGCGCTCAAGTTCCCGGAAGTAGGCCGCAGCTTTTGACCGAGTTTTCGTTTTTAAAAAAAAAGCCCCCAAGTATCGACGGGGAAAAAGCAGAGACGCGAGTACGACTTTTTTGCCATCTGAATAATTCAGGGTCGCGGTTATTTATCGGCGGAAAATTAATCGCGGCATTTTTCTCTTTTCCACGGTTTCGTGAAAGTTCAAGTTTTTATGGGGATTTATGATACAATAATCGCCGTACGTTTATCCCATTAGCTGTCAATCTCGACGTGGTCCGTTAAAATTAATTGTAAGGTAGCATATCGTGAAATTACGATATTTTGCATAAAAGCATTTTAATTAACACTCCTCGACGCTTGGCATCGTAAAAACTTAATTGTTGGGTTTTGTCAATAATTTAAGTACCCTGAATATTCAAGCCCACTTTCATTAATATGCAAACTAGTTGCGCTTCTAATCTGTACTTTCGGACAGCTCGTTCGTTTCCATCAAAGATAAGAACCGTCTAATTTTACGGGGGAAGCATAACCATTGACAGATTAATAGAATAAACTAGTGGCCACATTTTGCAGGATAGTTTATTGCTGACAGCAGGAAAATTTGCTATAATTACGCTAAATTGGTGCTTAAAAAAAAACTAAAAGCGAGATGCTTTTAATATAGAAAAAACTATCAGGACCCTTTGACGTTCCTTAATATATCGAAATACCGCGCAATGCAGCTTTCGGAGGAGTAAGTAGCTTCCGAGTTTGCGGAGCTTTGAGCAAGACTTGCGATTAATCGCGTCGCCCTGCGACCTACGTTAATTACCCGCCCCCGCCGAGCTTTTACTTTGCTCGCCCTCGAAAGTTCGGCGCTTAGATTACTTCTTTTCGAATTTCCAGCTATCGAGTCGGCCGAACTTTCCCCGCGGGGACGTCGCGCGACAATTGATTATCCTCGGCCGACTTTCATAAAAACGGAACGCGGAAGCCGGGAGAGTTTTTCCGGCTCGTTTTTAATCTACGAGCCCCTTAATTGCTCGATTAAAAACTTTTCGCGGGCAGGGGGACACTTTATTATTCGCGGCTTAGAGCGCGCGGCCGTCGAATCGAAATTCCAGAACACACCGCCGCGCGACGGTCGATCCGCAAAAAATGCAAATGTCCCTCGTAAATAGGAAAGCACGGAGCGTCGGGGGGGAGCCGTCCGCAATGTGAGCGCGCTCGCTTTTTGCGGCAATCGCGGCGCGCGGCGGCCGTTTCGGCGTCGTCCCTCTGTGCGAAATTGCCAGCTTTCTCGGTAGCTGATTTTCTCGCCTAGTTTATGCGCCGTATTAGCGGGCCTTCTTGCGCGCGCCGCGGCACCGGCACAGCACACGCGATTCCGTTTACTTATTATTGGTATCTGGGAAGAGAGAGAGAGAGAGAGAGAGACCCGCCGGCCAGTGTACGTGCAAATCGCTCGGCACTAAGGAAGTCGGGGATTCATTACCGGCCGCAAATCCGAGATCGCCGAGAGGGGAGGAGAAGAGCCCCAACAATATGGTGTGAACGGATTAACGCGCTATTGGAGAGACTTTTCTTTCGAAGCTGTTTCGAGCTTCGGGGAAGTTGAGTTTTCCTATTTTCGGAGCGGCGCGATGCAACGCCGCCGCTCGAGGCTGCTCCGGGATGCTTTCGACTGCGTTTATGTAGTCCAACTTGAATCGTTAACGAGTGCGTTTTTTTGTCTGGAAACACGTACTTGCAGTTGCGCAAAAAATTTCAAACGATATGCTTTAAATCATTCTTTAATGTCGAGAATTTAAACGAATTCGCGCCGTAAAAATCGTAATCAGCTCGGAATTACTCGGGAATTTTCCGCAAAAAGACGAGATTTCACCGGGACTCCCGATTCAATAACCGATCGATTTCAAATTAAAAGATCCAAGCCTTATTACCCCCCGACAATTCATTCAATTTTCCATAAAACAGCTAATTGCACACGCATAATAAGAACGAGGAAGAAAATGGAATTTTAATGACTGCGACCGTAAAGCGCCGCGCAAAACAAGCTCTCTCCCCGCGACGACCCCCGCGCGCGCTCCGGTAGCAGCTCTCAATAAAAGCAAAGCTCAGCGCCTCTCGCCGTCGAGCGAGAGCTTAATAAAGTCGACTCGGGATTCATCACCGGGGGTAAAAAGCGAGAGGAGAGCGCGGCGCATTAATTGCGCACTAAACTTCTTCATCGCCGAGGCGACGCGCGGGGCCGGCCTCGGCTAGGCGCGCGAATCCGAAGGCGCGCTAATAGTTTCCGTCGTGGCTCGCGGGGCCGAGAGAGAGAGAGAGAGGAATCCAAGCGGCGGCGGCGACTTTAACGATTTCCGGAGGGTCGCGACGATTTTTTGCCCGGCGAGGCCGGGTGGAAAAAGGCTAACGAGCCTTAGGTAATAACGATTAAATTGCGCTGTGGGAAGAGAGGGCGCTTTTTATTGATTAGGAAAATGAGGGCTTTTCGGCGGCGAGGGGATCGCTGTTTTAGATAATTTAGTATCGTCAAATTGGGCTCGACGGCGGCTCTTACTATCGCCGTAATTTTAGCGCTACTTTTTTAGTTCGCAGAAACGGCTACCTCAGTTTTTAGGTTAAATTATACTACACTTTCCTAAATAGTGCGGTATTAAAAGAATATTTTCTCATCATCAAGATTATAAATTTCTTGCTTACGATCGAGTAACCTATGATTGGTCTGCCATCTGCTTCGGTACTCTTAAAAGGATCAATTCTGCGAGGTCGAACGGTTAAACATTCCGATTCAAGGTCATAAAATCGAAAAGTCCGCCTCAAAGATGATTTCCAGCATCGGACGTCCTCCCATTTTCGTTGGTCTGAACGGCGAGTTCAGTTCTCGGTTCGACTGCTATTTTTGTTTATGGCGGAGTTTGGAATCTTGAGGGGCAAAGTTTCGGGGCAATTTTAAACGTCAGCGGCAGTGAAGGGTCCGGTTAACGTCGAGGCGGGGAAGCCGGGAGAGAGGAAAATTGAAAAGAGCAACGTCGCTCAGAAAACGAGGGGTCCGGAGTTACTTTGTTCCTGACTCGGAAGGAATCCTGACGGAAAGGCCGAGGCGTGGGATTAAAAATTAACCTGCAAATAAGTTTGCCGTTTGACAAACGTTGTCGAACGCCGAACTCTCGGTTATTTTGAGATACTAAAGTCGAACGGTTGCTGAAAAATAAATGTTTGTCTTTTGCTTTCGAAGAATTCATTTCGAGGATTGATGGTGATCTGAAAGTTTTGACGGGTCGGTTGACGGATTCGCAATGAAAATATTAATTCAGTTGTCGAGTAATTAAGAAAATTCGCTCCCCTTGAAGTTTCTGCTCGATAACTCGTTTTCGCCGACAAGGGCGGTAATCCATCTTCATTGCCAGATAAACTCATCTGGAGCTTTTGCCCTCCGAAGAGGGACTAACGACCGCTGCGCGTCCACGTGTACACTCGTATTAAATTAAACAATTGAAGCTTTAATCGAATTATATATTTTTTTTTTTCAAAGCTGCTCTGAATACTTACTTAATTACCGATTTTCGACCGAAGTTTGCAACAAGAGAACTCGATTTAAAATTGATTAAATTTTATTGCAAAGTGCTTCACTTCCTCCGGTCGTCACTCCGTATCAAAAGGACAAATTGACGTCGTCGGAGTTGAACACAATTCCGAGTACAAACAAATACATCGACCGTCCCGGTGGACGAGCGCAAAACGAATTAAAAATAAATCACACGATAATAAAGCACCGCGCCGCCTCGTTTTCGCTTTCCATTGTGCGCCGAAGTGGCGGCGCGATTCGAGCCGCCGCTACGGCGAAATGCATGTAAACGCCGGCCGGCCGGCTGGCGTTAGCTTGTTTTCCTTTAATTTCGACATACTGACTCGCCGCGGCATTTCATTATCGGTCGGCTAATTACGGCCGATAATTGAACTTATCGATGCCGCGTTCGAGTGCGCGAACGATATATTTTCGCTTCTGCAGCGCGGCTCCCTCTTCGATGTTTCGAGGAAATGCATCCCGAATAAAATGAATTATATATTTCTAGCGAATTATAGAATAATCCCGCGTGTGCCTGGTTCACCGGCATTTTTTTCTTTTTATGATCGACTTTCGAGCGCAACAATTGGCAGCGATCCCGGGGGGTTATTAATGTTGCACTGAACAAATGTAGTAAAAATGACAAATAATCTTGTAAAAATTACCATATTGTGCAGTGAAGCCACCATAAACTGTCAAAACCAAAAAAATTACTATACTTTGTAAGAAATTTTACTATACTGTTTGGTAAATTTTCCTATATTTTCAGTAAAATTCTTAAGTAGTACGGTAATTTTTACGAAACTTTTCTTTCAGTGTATGCTTTCGGATCGGCATAGATTTTCTCGTTCAATTGAAGACACGATGAATTTTCCCTTACAAGTCGAATTGGTTTACATTCATCTCAAAGATTCTAGTTGAAATCAGAGCGCGCAGAAGGCAGAAAGTATCGGCGCGGCAACGAGAGGGCGCGAAAAGTATATAGGAAGCACTTATTTATTATTAGCCGGGGCCGCGCAGTCGTTTAGCACAAAGGCAGTGCGCTGCAAGCCAGGGCTGTTAATTCGAGAACTGGAGGTCCAGGGCGAGATTTACGCGCGGCTTTCCCGGCCAAAGAGAGGAAGCCTAACTGCCGGAGATTAGGGAAGTAGCGGCGAAAGTGAGCGCGCGCCGTAATAAATGCCGGCCGGGGAGAGAGAGAGAGAGAAGTATCTCCTTACCATTACTCATTAAGGATACTGGAACTCCGTAATCCCCCGTCGAGGCCTTCGGGGGGTGGGGCGCGCGAATTAACGCTGACGAAGGGAGAAACTCGTGCATATTTAGAGATAGCGGGGGCCGCCGCGCCACGCCGCGCCACTTCCGGCTCCGACAACACACGGCTGATGCCTCAACTGAGCCCCGGACTAGACTTCTTGCTATTTGGATTAGCCGACAGACAGAGAGAGCTGAGTAGCAGCTTTTCGACAGCCTGTTTGCCCGACCTCGGGCGATTGTTGAACTTGTTCGATTCATTTCGGAGATTGCGCGCGAAACGGGCTTGGGAAAAAAAGAAATTTTTAGGGGAAACGAAAATAAAGAACGAAGCAGATTATCCGCGCTCCCCTCGAGTAGTTTTATTAGCCTCCGGAAAGCCGAATCTCGGCGGGAAAGCTCAGCGTGCCCGCACACTTGCTTTCCGGCAAACTTTGTCTCGAATTATACGGAGGGATAGAAACGAGCCGCGAGCGAGAGAGAGAGAGAGAGAGAAAGGGAGCGAGAGAGGTTCTTGCATGCGGGCACCGGCTCGTTGAATTATTGAGGCCGGATCGCGCAGATAGGACTGCCAGTTAATATTAGCACGAGTTTTACGTGAATTGAATTCGGCAATGAGGCGGGGCGGATTATAACTCCGGCGATATTGTGAAATTTCCAAAGGAGGTTTCATCAATGTTTAAGTGGATTTTGCAAGATTGAGAGAGCAAAGACTCGGCTGCCGCTACGCTAACCCGGGGGGCTTCGCGTCTCGCTTTCATATGCAGAAGTGGCTGCATTCGAAACTTGAGCTATTTCATTTTTCTTTTAGCCGCTCTTTCCTTTTATTGCATTATTATATTGCATTATATATTGCCGGATGTAAAATATTACTTTTTGCGAGAGGTACATCAAGGATTTTTTTACACACTAGTCATTTTGCACCGTACCGTATATTACGAGAATATATTAAAATGCACGCGGCACTTTATGTTTGTCGACGTTTTATAAAAAAATTCATAAATAATACAGTCGCCGCGTATACGCGCAACTACTAATTATACATTTTTGATGAAACAAATTGACGTGTAACAGTGGCGCGGCGTTTATTTTTCGCGAATATTTGATTAAAATAAAACGAGAGCCTGAAGTGGGTACGTTTTCAGTAAAATTGCGGTCTGATATTTTAAAAATTTTACGGAGGAGCTTAAATAACTTTTTAAAAAAATAACAAAAAAAAAGGGCGAAATTATTCGCATAATTTACTATTAAAGTATTTCTTCCTCGCATATATAGTATGATTTACGCGATCGTTAACGAGTTCATTGAACATTTTCTAACGAACTTTTCTCTCTAAAAGAAATTGCAAAAATGTGAAGGGCTATATATAAGACAGATTTTATTACAAGCTTACAAGTATCTGAAGATACGCGCAGTTTAAATTTTAATTAATAGATTAAAAAATAATTTACGTTAAGTCAATTAAAGCGAGCATCTAAGTTTCATTTTTTCTCTCAAAGAAGGGAAGTAATAAAATTTGTAATTAACTAAATAAATATCCGAGAGTGGAATAAAGTTGGCTTAAATTACCCAAGCAAGAGAAGCCGGTCAATTTATCAATCGACAATTTTAAATGAATCTTGTTCCCTTCAAAAAATTGCGACACCCTCTTTAACAATCTCGAACGAATAAACGAATAAACAAGGATAAGAAACGGTTAGCGCGGCCTTCCAACAAAAGCGTACATCTGTGTACAGAACGAAGTAGCTAATAAGTAGTAAAGCTGAGCTCCGTCAGCCCCTTACTCCATTATTCATCAGCGGCGAGCCGGACACACTCTCTCCCACGAACGCACAATCCCCGGCAATTACTTTCGCCGCCTCACCAAACACCATCAGCCGAACAATACAATACGCGCCTCCTCTCCTCGCAACAGAGCTCCTAATGAGAAAACCGCGAAACTTCCGCAATAAAGTCGCCCCTCCCCCCGGCGACGCGATGTCGCAAATAATTATCCCCGCATTCCCGTGTCATCGTCTTCGCAGCGCGCCGCGCCGCGCGGCAATATAAAAGTTGCCCCGACGGAAGTTCGGCCGATACAGTTTCACGGTTATTGCGCCGCCCCCCTCCCCCCCCCCGGCCGGTGTATATGACCGTAAACAGGGAAGTATGCGGCCCGAGGAATGCCGCGACGGAGGCCCCGGAAAATTCCGATTTGTCATCTTTCGATTAGCGCGACGTAAATGGCGAGCCGCGCCGACTTGTATTAAAGGAAGTTTCGGCTTTGGGGAGAAGTTATGAGGGAGTTTTTTTTAGTAATTGATCGCGGCCTGTTTGAAGCTTTTTTAATTATCGCGGATGTGGGGGATGAGCTTTTTTTTTTAGCGAAAAGGACGTACTTGAAAACTCGATGTGACTGTCGTTACTCGTATAAGCGGGGGAACTTTTTAATGAATTTAAAAATTTAACGCGTTTCGATACATTGAAGTATCGTGAAAATAATAATTTGTTTACTCCATTTATTGAAAAAAACTGTATTAAAAAAACTTTTTTTCAACTTCAACTAAATAAAATTGATTTTTAATCGAGAGGCCGCGCGTAGCTGATGCAATCAGCAAGTAAATCCCGACCCTCGAATTCAGCGCTTTACAAAGCGCGAACATAACACTTTGCCGGCAAACAAACGCAGAGCGGCCCCCGCGAGCAAAGAGAGTGAATAATAAGCGCACTCGGGATAAAACAAGCTCGGCGGCGCTCCGCGGCTAGGCGCATTTTCCAGATTGAATCCGGCCAAAGTTGCGGGGGGCCTCCTCGTGTGCCGCGGCACTCCAGTTTCGCGAGCGGCGCGCGTTTCATTACAGGAATTACGCGGCGGCGGCGACGGCCCATTATTTGGACTCGGCGAAACTTCGTCACGCGCGGATTATGGATTACGAAATGCAATCGGGGCCGTAGCGCCGCCGCCGCCGCTTGCGGAACTTTAATTATAAACTTCCGACGCGCGGCTGCCGAATACGGCTGCCAAGATTTCCGGAGCGGGATCTCGTAAAAGGCCTTTTATGATTTGTTGATTTTGTAACTGGTATTGTTCGACTTGCCGAGATCGCTGCGTCGCTGTTGCGTTGTAATTGGGAAGGGGAGGCGTGGAGTGTGCGCGAATTATCCTTCTGATGTAAATCTCGTCGAGATTTTCGAGAGATTTAGCGAGATGTTTCTCTGCTGCACTGAATAAATATATTTCTACTATTATGATATATTTTGCAAGAAACTTCCTCTTGCTAGACATTTTTTAAAAATTCATGTAAGGTGAAGGACCCGATACTCGGACACTTTTTGAGACCTATCATAAACAGACGGTGGTTTCAGAACTAAACTACATTTTTTGAAAATTTTTAACCGAATTATTAATAATTTATAATCATATTTTACTGATTTACGCAAAAATCAACCTATTTTCATGCTTTTTTATTTTAAATAAGTAAGTTTAAAAAATATGTTTAGCACTCCTATAGTTGGACACCCTGGAAACAGTTACAGGCCCATATGTAAATTGGCAGCATTTTATTGAAGTTTTACTATATATTTATAAGTTGTTTATAATTTGTTTTCAATAAGGATAGTTTGAAATGTGTGTCCCACTACTGGGTCTAGAGATTTGAGTTGACTTAACTTGAAATGTAACCTCAAAAAGATTTAGATATCGTTTACGATCAAAGAATAAATGAACCCAATATTGACGTAATTGCAAAGTTTATTTAACCGGTTCAATCTTATATATTGGTTACTTTTTGCTTTCGGTACCATTTACGGGCTGTTCAAATACTGGATCCTTTACCTTAGATAAAGATACTTTCTTGCCAAGAAGAGTCAAGTCAAAAAGTTGAGGAAACACCTGTCAAGTACATTTAGCGCGAGTAATTTCCACTGAAAATCTAGCGCGGAGCTTATCAGAATCTAGACTAGAGCCCGGCTCGACTAATCCACTTTTTACAGGGTCGTTTCTTAGCCCGCATTAAAATTTATTCTCCCTCGTAACGCCGCGCGCGGCATTATATATCCCACGTCCGCCCGTAAACCCTAACGAGCCTTAAAATTAATAAAATCCCAGCAAACATAACGAATCAGAACGATTGCCCTCCCCGCCAGCCCGCAAGACTCGATAGCCAAACAAATATAGGCCGCGCCGCGCGACCGTAAACTCCGAAAGATTCCGGCCGTAAAAGAAGGACTCATCAGCGGCACCTCTAATATCCCGTAAGCGCGGTGCGCGCGCCAATTAATTATGCGCCACCCCCGCCGGCTCGTAAATAGGAAAGACGTAAAGCATTAGTGCCCTCTAATCCAGCGCCGGGCGAACCGGGTTAACTGCGAGGAAAGCAGATGCATCTCCGCGAGAGAGAGCTGGACGGTTATGGCCGCCGAGGTGAGTTCAGGCGAGGGGAATTGCTTTTATGGAAGAGAGACGGTTCGGCTTCGAGACCATCGATGACTTTTCGTTTCGTTGACTTTTTCTAATGCTTTTTATAGATTCTGAGGTTCCAGTTAGCATTGCTTTATATTTAAATTATATAGCTTCAATTAAAAGTCAATTGACATCATCTTGAGATACTTGTGCTTTCACGCGCGACTTTTTTTATAAGGGTTTTGTAGAATTTTGAAACAAAGAGATTGCATTAATGAAAATCTGTAGGGTGATTTGTTTAGCAAAGATAAACAAATTTTATATCGCGTATTCATGCGAATGTTTTTATAATATTTTACATATGAATGCACTCGAATGAATCCGGGCTCACATCAAAGCTTCAAATAATAAATTTAAAAATTAACGCAGCTGCATAATTTATTTGGAATAAACATATTTTTTAGATTATTTCACTCGTACATTCAATTTGCATGATTTGTAGGATTTCCGAGCGTCAGCGAATGCTGACACGAACTTGCTAATGTCAAATATTTGAAATATTGAAAATTCAACGGGTACGCTGTAATCAAAAATTTCAATCTTGTCAACTTTCAACGTTTGCATATAAAACAGAAATCCATAAAAAAGAGAGTCGACGTTCGGAGAAAAACATAAACCCCTCAAAGCGAGAGTACTAATTAAAATTGTATTCCGACTCGAACGAATTTTATATATATTTTTCTTTCGATCTCTCTCGCAACGTTCCTAAAGTTATTATTCAAAAGCCGAGGTACAAGCCTAATCCGAAAGTTCAATGAGTTCCCGTCAAAACTCGACGAAACAAATCGCAATTTGTTCAATCAACGAGACCGTCGAATTTTACACCTCCGCGAACACGGCGGATCGAACTTAACTTTTCGGCGCGTTGGCTGCGATCGACGGCTCGTAATTTCCTCCGCGTGCGGAAATGGTCCCGCTGGCGGGTCGATCGAGTTTAACTCTTTTGTGTTTAGCGAGCAATTTTTCGGGCCGGCCGTCGCACAGCTCTCTTTTAATTAACGCGACTTTCGGCTCCATTCGGAGATGTGTTCCACGGCGTTGATGAAAATCTCGGAGGAGCTGCGCGCGTGCAGAATTTATAAACTGCAGATTAGCTCGCGATGATTAGTTATTCAGCTAAGGAGGAACTTCATCGGGCCCCCGCCATTATTCATAAATCGCGAGTTTAATGAGGGACCTTGGCGCTGAGATATATTATATTATTAAACTTTAACCCGCGTAATTTTCAAAGGACATACATTATGCGAAGGGCTTGGGCGACTAGTTAGTACGTTTGACCATTATTAATTTGCCTAAATGCAAGTGAGAAGATGAATGTCGCGCGTTTAATCAAGCATTCTGCCTAGATTAACCAGATCATCTGCGCTTTATTTGACAAATTATCCTCCTTTGCTCGTTTTGACTGCTGGGCAAAATTCAATTCCAAGCTTAAAACAGATACGATCGATAAATGGAGAGAAAGGTTACATCACCAAAGTGAAGCACATCGTAAAATTCTCCCAGTTACTTTCGTGATCAGTCGCACTGCTTTAGCAACGGTTTCTACATACCTCATATCGCTCCGACCAAAAGCTCGCGAATGCAAATAGAAAGAAACGCCTCGCGCAGCTTGACGTACAAGCGCACCTAAATACATAAATAGCAAGCCGAAGGCACGCTTGCCCTCGTAAAATCAATCGGGCGCAAAATCGATCCCCCGCGCTTCGGCGCGAACACCGAACGCACACGCGAGAGGGGCTCTCTCTCCTCTCCTTCCGTGCTTAGCCTCGCGATGGTAATCGCCAGGTGCGAGACAAGCCCCCGAACGGAAGACGATGTAACGATGACTCCCCTGTCACGAGTCCCCCTCCCCTGTCACGCGCCGCGCGCTAAATTGCAGTGCTGTCGGGCCGACGGGGGAGAGCGATCGAAACGGCCTCTCTCTCTCTCTGCCTGGTCGCGCCTAAGAACGAATTAATCGGGGGAAAAGCTGCGGCGGAGGGCGCGAGGAAATTCGTAAGCACGCGAACGACCGTTCGGAATACGGGCCGGAACGTGTCGTTGGGGGGCTTTGGTCGTTTCTGCAAATGCTACTGCTCTCGAATGACTAAATACTGTACGTGAATGTAGTTTTACTTTTTCCTAGAGGAAGCTTTGGGATAGTAATTTTTGGAGTCGTTATAAAAGATGTATAATTGTATTTTGAGGTGTCAGGAACACGAATGAATGGTTTTTGAAAAATGTCTGTATGGATGTCAGCTTCTGCTGGATGGATTTTCATCGTTCACGGCTCATTTTTTTTTTGGTATTTTTTTCTTTTTGTGATGATTGTGATCTAGGTCAACATTTCTTTTTTGTTTCGCTTATTTGTTTTTATTTTATGGTCAATTTTCGATTTTCGAAAAGTTTAATTTCAATCGTTTTTAATGATAGGATTGAGACATTTCAATCGAACAAAGTACACTTCATTTCTTTCGAGAAAGGCTTTAGAAATTTTTAAAAAAAATTAGTTTTACGCCGGGAATTGGGTCACCCAAGAAAACTGAAATTTGAGGGGATTTCAGTAGAATTCGCTGCATTAACATCGAATTTAATCTCTCTTAAGCTCTCGAAGCAGTTTGAAAGAACAGCGCGGAGAGCGGAGCGGTTTATCAAAATTTCACTCGAATAATCAAGCAGATTTTCCGAGCAAACAAACGGGTTGTCACCCGCGGAAATCTCTGGAAAAGCCAGGGGCGGCGTTCGTCACAGCTCGCGTCATAATTCACCCGCGAATATATATATATCCGCGCCCCGGTCCGAGCCGAGAAACGTCGCGCGAAAAGGCGATCCGTCGCTCCATCGGCTCGCGGGGGCCGCACAAGATTGATCGGAATTCGTCGGCGCGAGCCTAAGCCATTAGCGGCGTAATCGTGCTCGGCATCGATCATCGGCTGCCTGTCGTCCACCGTATAAATATGAAAACGCGCCCCGCGGGCGCTAACCTTTTGTTGCTCGCGCGCACACTCTTTCAGCCGGCCGCGGATCTATCAAACGGGATTTCAAATTGCTTTTCAATTTTTCAGCCGGAAACCGATGGTATTGCGGGCATTTCCCGCCTATTGGATTACATAAATTCTAAGTAAAACGATTTTGTCGCTCGGCGGAGGCTGCGATAAACAAAGCTTGCCGTTGAGCTGTGTTTTATTGGCGCTAAGGACTTTACCTGTTTTTTTTTTTGCCTGCGTAATTATTAGTGATTAGTTGATACAGTACCTTGTCGATGTGGTATTTAAACATTTGGATAGGCACAAGTACATACCTGAAACAAAAAAAAAGAAAATTATTTAGATACAAGATTAATCGATATCTCTATTTTAGTATTCAAAAAACATGTTAAACTTGAACAGCAAATGTTCAAAGGCCCGTTCAATACCAATTTTTGAATTAAAAAGGTTTGCCTGACACTGCAAGTGTCTAACGAGCCCTTGGACGGGAAAAACAGCGAAAATTGCTATGCAATTTAGGGAAATTTTTAAAATAAACTCCCCGAAATTAACCTACTTTCGGAAGATGCTGCAGGAAAGTGCAGTAAAGACCGACTCGGAGCTCCGATACGCCGAAGGAGACCGACGAGAGACCAGCAATTGCGCCGAGTCAAAGGTCGCGTTCCACCTAACCTCTCAGAGGGAACGTAGAGAGGGCTCCTAACCTTGTTTCCCGAGCCACGCATCCAAACAAGCAAGCTGTTATCCTAATAAATAGAGGCGACGCTCTCGCGTACGTACACCGCAATGTCACGTAAGCAATATTCCTTGCGCGCGGTTCACTCGGACATTTCAAGGAATCTTTTGTTCGTAATTTTAAGAGAAATTAATTACCTCGACTCTTGATCTGCCGCAAACTACGTATTCCGGTAATGCGCCATCCGCGTTTTACATCACTCGCTACAAGCCTCTGTTGAACTTTTCATAAAGAACAAGAATATCGCGGCGGCGGCACGCGTTATTTAAACTTGGCTCGGCAACTCCCTCAAACGCGGCGCAAAGTTCGGCATCTTTTTCGAAAGCTCCTCCTCATCTGGCGGCCTGTCCGGGGCAGAGACACACGTACACACTCCGAGAGTAGGAAGCGACAAGGGAAGCAGGAAGCAAAGCGAGAGAGAGAGAGAGAGAGAGAGAGAGATAGAGGCGGAGGGACATAAGCGAGAGGCTCCCGCTTCCGCGAATATAACCAGATTGCGGAATAACTTCGCGAGCCCGCAACTTTGCACTTCTGCCCCGACGACGACTGAAGGACGTCGAGACTTTCGAGGGCCGCGGCGAAGCAACTTTTTCCCCCGTGTTTCTCTCTCTATCTCTCTCGAGTTTTTCAATGGCGGGGAAAGCTCGCGGTTTATAAAGTTTCTAATTAAACGCGTTCGAGCCGTGTTTAGGATTAATCCTTCGGGGGGGGGGAGATTATTTTTCCGGGAGAGCAGCCGTTAACATCTCCGAGTCGTTTACGGCTTTTAGGGATCGTAAACGACTCTTTTTTCTCCGCGGCGGAATCGCATCGAGGAGCCAACCCAACGAGTACGCACACTCGGGTTGATTGGCATTTCGAAAAACGAGTTTTCCAAAGAGCCCGATATCGTATATATATCCTCCAGCGAGGCATTGTCCCTATCGGAGATCATCTCCGCGCGCGTACACCCAATGTCGGCCGCGTTATGATTACGCAAACTGCGCCGAGGCAGGAAGAGAGCCTCTCTCCGCAACTCATCAGGCTTTATTATCGTTTTATCAAGAAAGTGCGCGCGCGAGAGAGAGAGCTGCTTTACGAGCCGCGCTATTAATCCCGCGCGCGTCGTCCTCGGGGGGATGAAAGCGTCGCTGCCGCCACGGCACGCGATATTTTCCGCGATCGCTCGCCGCAGCCGCGGGCGCAAAAGAAAGCGCAAAAAGCGGCGGCGGCGGCCCGTTTTCTTTGACGCGATCCGCCGCCGACTGTGCCGGGGAAGTCACGCGAATCGCCACCGCGTCGTTCGACATTCCTTTTAATTTCAGCCGATTGACAGCTCATCACGGGGAGACGAGTTTGTCCCGGCCCGATGCGCGACGATGCTTAATGCCTGTTATAAGCCGGGGATACACATTGCCGCGTTATTTGTTGGCCTCCGGGACGTCGAGGCATTCCTAAGTAAGTTGCGAGAGAGAGCTGCTGGGGATACACGAGCGCGAATCGATCGGGCGGATACACTTTTATGCAGATGCCGAGAGGATAATCTCGCGATCGGTAGCGGTAGGCGGATTTATATTTTTATCGAATGTTTACTTTTTTCCCCTGGATGTCTGTGTGATCAACCTTTTTCAAAGCTTCTTTTTCGTATAAGCTACAATATGATGTCAATTTCTTTCAGATTTATAGTTTTCGGAATTGTAAAATAATTTATATCGATTAAATGACATTTCGATATTTATAGATTAACAGTGTCATATATTAATAACTTTGAAAAAAACGTCAAAAATCGACGAACGAACGTATATATGATTATCAATATCGATTCACCGCACAATGAGCGCGCAGCTCCTTTCAATAACCGTGATTCGATCGGCTCTCGCTTCATTCAGCTCGCTTCTTCGAACGCTCGCTGAATCGACGAGCATCGGCCTCCTCTCAAAAACACTTTCCCATGGGGATATCGTGAAAAAAGAGGGCCGAGAGAGACGAGTCACCGAGGCAACAAAGCCCGAGAGCGTCTCGGCCTCCTAAGCAAGAAGGCTCTCGTCTCGATCGCATAATCGCGATCCGCATAAATTGATGGGAGCATTCATACTCGGAGCGCGCGAATGGAGGTGTAATTGAATGGGCAACGCGGGGTCTGGTGGTCGTATTCCATTGACCTTCTTCATCGGCGCCGCGTAATTGGACGGGGCACACACCGAGTTCTTCTCCCGGGCAGACACGTTCAGACCGCGACGCGAAAAATCGCCTCTTTTGCATGGTAATCGCGCCGAGGATTGCAAAGGCCGTATTGCTCAAACTTTGTTTTCTTCGCGCGTGTCGATTTTTACTTATTTCGTGCGTGGAAGACGTGCATTGTTGATATTATCGATATAACTTTTTGTAGAAAGGAATTTAGCAAAGACTGCTGGGTAATCAGTAATAGAAATCTATTCTAAAAGACTTGTTCTCCTATAAAAGGGAAAGCACTTTTATTTTGTACAGTAAAATGAAGTTTTTGTAAATTTTAAATCGAGTATCGCAAATTAAAATAACAAAATGAACATTTAAACTCCAAAAGTTGGAATAAACAATTTAATTTCGAGAGATAGCTGTTACTCGATTAAAGAATTTGATCAACGAATAATTTTACATTTTTCGCGAGTGCACTGAGAAAAATGTTTTCTAAAATTTACTATAAATGTACGAAAAATTACTATAATTTGTGGTAACGCAAGGACATACTTTCACTATGAAAAAAATTAATATATTTGAATAGAAAAATTATTATAATTGTTTTAAAAATTATTAGAATTGTTTTAAAAATTATTATAATGGTTTTAAAAATTACTATGTTACATAGTAAAAATTTTGATGTCAGGGGGTCCA
>JAWWML010036173.1:0-45512 GCA_035047165.1 Ormyrus rosae
GCGTTCGCGATTGGAAATTGTCTCGCCGTAAAGTGATGCCTAGGGCGTACATTGCTTACTTTAGGCCCCGCTAGCGGAGCGTACAGTACGCACTTTACGCGTGGTGTGTAACAAAACTAATTCTTTTACAATCTGTAACAATAGAAAATATCGAAGCCAGTCCTTTTTAAACTTTCTTAACTACTTTATACCTCTAAATTGGCATCCTCGCTCAAACCACAAACTGCAATGTCGCCGTCAAAAATCGTCACCAAAAGAGTCGCCGCTAATCCTCCAAAACAAACTCCCCCCTCTCTCCTCGCGTCCAAAAAGGAACGCAGCTCGGGAATGTCGGGCGCAAAAGTGAAGGGCACAGAGCAATTGCAGAGGTCCGCGATAAAAGGCCCGCACTTAGCCTTGAAGACGGCGCGCGGCGCAACATGTGCGCAAACAAACCGCACGCACGCCGGGGGCCAAAGTTCCGCTACGGTTCGCGGTAACGCTTAATTTGCGTCGACGGTTGTTTTTTTTTCTCTCTCTCTCTCTCTCTTTCCTAAGATGCCAGGCGGCATTTTTCTGACCGAGTAGGCAGGCGAGCAGAGTCGGTGGAAAGTGCAGTGCAGGCTTGTGCAATTCGTTGGAGTTTCCGCGCGAGGCTTTTTCAAGTCTCGATCGTTTGCTCTCTTTTGTTCTGGGATATATCGTAATGCGATCGTGGCTTGTTTCGCGTTGGTGGGTTATATTATTTGAGAGAGTAATGTTCTCTGGTGATATTAAAATAGATTAACGAATTCATTAATGTAGAAAGTTTTATGAGCGCACTTTAAGATCCTATTAGAGGATTCATTTCTTTATTTCTGAAGCATTTGATTTATTTACGTTATATTGTATTGCAGTAATAATTCAATTGAATGTACTATATTTAACTTTCACTTGCATGCACGTCCATGATATGACACTTTTTAATGTTTCGTCAAATAAATGAGTTCCCGTAATCAATGGGAGAGATTTACGTACAAAAAGTGACATTTTAAAAGCAATTTCGAATTAGTTTGATTTACGAAATAATTTTTAATCATGCAGCCTTTATGTTGTGAATAATTTTTATAAGATACTAAATAACACTTGTAATTTATGAATGTATTACAGATGAGTAATTGACCTTAATGGATTTGAGAATGACACACAACCTGCAAATCATGACGTGCTTTCTCGCTAAAGAATATACATTGTCCGATTTATGCATTTTTTAATGCGACACCGTATTGATTTTATCAAAATGGATGCATCTTAAAAGATTTATGTTCTAGAAAATTGATGGTTAATGGTCGCGTTCTTTATTTATATAGCAATTTTTTTCCTATGCATAAAAAATGAAAGTTACTATACAATCTTCGCATCCTAAATTAAAACACAACTTTCTATCAAAGATTTTGTCGATCAAAGAGTTATAACCACGATTTCCATGTTATCAGCAAAAAGTCAATAAATCCAATCGTCATCAAACCTTAATTTCAGCCCACCCAAAAATCTCGCCTCCCCTTCCTTAAAACGGTAAAAATACTGATTTTCAGCGCAGCCGAAGCCGCAATTACCATAGTTACGCGCGAAATTTTAACGAACGCCGTGCGGCGGAATTGCGCGCGCCTCGCATCGTCGTCGTCGTCGTCGTCGGAAAACGCGATCGGCGAGTCCCGTTCGCCGCTCGTTCTTGGCGTCCCGAATTAACGTCAAACGCGATGGAATTACGGCACCGTAAAACTGTCGCTCGGCTAACTGTAAGCGAGCGGAAAACTGTGAATTCGCGGGGGAATAAATATTTATGAAAAAGCCTTCGTGCGGCGACGAGCGTTTGTTTATAGTTGTTTTTTGTTAAGGTTTAGGAGGCGAAGAAGTGATTTTGGGTAGAGGAATGTATAGGGTGGACGCTGTGCCAGATATCTCTTGTTTAATGATTTTACGAGAGGGTTGTAATTAGTGGACATTGTTGCAATATGTAATTATTGTACGTTTTTTAAGCGCAGTTTTTTTTTAACACCAAGATAAAAGTGTTTGAGTAATATTTGTTGAGTAAGATGGCGTTTATTCTCAAGGCTAATCTCGTACAATTCATTTTAGAATGTAATCGATCTATGAAAGAATCTGATAAAAGATTTTGATTTACGATGAATATTTTAGAATCTTCATTTTACAATGTTTTACCTAGATTTGCGTTATTCTTCAGAATGACCTTTTAAATTCCGCATTTGCATATCAATGCGTTACGCTTTAAGGTTCAGTTTTTACAAAGGAAAACACGGAACGCTACACTTTGTTTCCTCAATAAGGAAACAAATCTTTTTGTTACTAAACACCTTTCATTTTGAAGCTTAAAAGAAACTATTTTTCTGCCTCTGTTCACACGGCGAGCTCATTAGCGTCATAAAAACTTTTCCTCTTATTCTGCAAACATAATCTTGCATTCCTTTCCTTTCAGCTGCAAAAGGAAAAATCGTTCTGCGCCTTTGCGTGCTTTTATTACGCGCGTAAATATACGCTTTATTTATCCAACTTAAAACACTATTGAAAAATTCTCCTTCTCACCTTCTCCTCCGTTCGCCCTACATTTCGCCTGAAAAAAAAGTTCCTCGAGACCTCCTTCGCAATAAAATCAGCAACGAGGCTTTTCTAAAACCTCGAACAACCTGCATCCAGCCGCGGAGAGCCGTTCCCCCGTAAAATGAGGCCCATCTCCTTCGCGTTCGCGGAGCCGCTCAAAGGCCCCGGCTTTTCCGTTCGATATAATTCGCCGGGCCGATAAAATCTGGCGATCGCGGCCGAAACAATTGATGCGGCCTCGGGTGAGGAGAGAGAGAGAAAATGTACGGGTAATCCGCGCGAGAGCCGGATAGGCAGAGAGAGACGGCGGAACGGTACTTCGCTCGCTCGCGGCGAGCATTGCGCTCTGCCGTGTATTAATATTTATTCGGAGGGCAGAAGCTGCCGCCGACGGAACAGTTAGACGGGCTTGCGGCTCCCGCGGCCGAGGCGACAGGTGTTTGTTGCGCGGTTAAGATGCTAGGTGAGATGAGGATACTGCCCTTTCGGTCGGTGCCGCGTGCTTTTTTCTCGAGGGGTAAATATTTAATCTTGGAAGGGGAATCGGAAGGTTTCGGTCTTGGTTGCTTGAACTTTTAAATCGTTGGATTATTTTAAAGCGAATCAAGTCTGGTTCTGCGTTGGTAATGTATATAAGAGAATTGCATTTAAATCGAGGAATAGAAATTCAAGAATGGTTTTATAAAGTTTCTCAGTCGATTTTACATTCGTCGATTTGATTGTAAAAATGTAATTCAGATAAATTTCTCGCATAAAACGAAACAGAGTAAACAGAAGCGAATTTTAATAAAATCAAAGTTAATATAATATCGCTGCGTCCTACTTCGATAACGAGAAAATATATTGACACCGTACGGCGCGACAGTCAAAATAAAGCATCACTCTGAATTACACTCCACGCAATTCAGATTACCGACGGACGGGAATAAAATCGAGAGTCGCCAAGAGAAAAAAAGTAACCCTCCTAATCGCCTCGGCGATTCATCACTTGCCCGCAATCATCCCGGACGCGTTACCTCACATCGCGTCGCATTACCGCTCTCCTCCATAATACACCTCTCCCCGCGAGACGAATCGTCGAGGAATCTCCCTCGAAGGCGCATCTCGCGTCACTTTCACCGGGTGACCGTGGCAGTGACACACCACGTCGGTCCGCGGGAGCGCGAATTTTCACGGCTGCAGCTCCCGCCCGGAAAGAGGTGCGGTGCGCGCGCGCTTTCACCCGCTTTCCCACACGTCGTGTATATATTTGCGCCTCTCGTTGCGCTTATTGTAACGAGTCTCCTTTTTTTTCCGTCTCTCTCCCGCTCGTTTCTCTTTCGATTTTTGCCAGATTCGACGGCCGCCTTTTTGCCGGGGACAATAATTGCCAGTTTCTCCCGGGTGTCCTATCGCGGATGATGAATCGGTAGTCTCTCTCTCTCGGGCGTCCGACTGATTGCACCGCGGCCGAGAGCTGCGGCAGGAGGAAAATGCGGTGGATTAATTTTTTGCGGCCGTCTCGTAAGCATTCTATTCTCGAAATTACGTGGTTTTTTTTTTAAGAAAAAAAAAAGAGACAATTTCGGGCGGCCTTCCTAGGCGGATCAAAAATGTGCGCCTAATTATGCGTCAGAAGAAAGAGAGAGACTCCGCCAAGTTGTGATTAAGCCGAGCTCTGATTCGGGTACGCGTCGCGCTAAGCACCGACAATTATCTTTTGGCATTGGACCAAGGTCCTAATACACTGTCTACTTAATAGCTACATGTGAAAACGCAGAGAAATGGGTACCTTCGCACGTCGTTATTTACTCTCCAGCAGTCATTGTGTGGAAATTTTGAAAGGCATGTTTTTATTTATTCTTTTCAAACCCAAAAATAACCGTGTTTTATGCTCTCTAAATTTTTATACTTTCCTCTCGACTTACCATACTAAAAAAGAATCTTTACAACCTTTGCCAAGACCCTTCCCTTATCACTTTACATAAAAAAAAAACCTTCCCATTTCCTCTCCGCAGCACGCCGCTCAAAAGCTTCCTCGTCGCGATGACAAAAGCCTCGCTTTTCCCCGTCTTCACCTTCGTCCCAATGCCGCGGCGGCGTCGTCGTCACGGGGCACTTCCGCCGGCCGTGCATTCCTGCCTCGATGCGCGGCTGCGGCGATGAATTTTCTCCATATGCGTGCGCGCGCCGGCAGCGGCAACGCCACTTAGAGCCGGCGGCGCGAGGCCTGTATTTTTAGAGCGACGAGCGCGGGGCAATGATTTTCACGGTGAGCGAGCGCGCCAAGTGAAGCGCGGGCATCGAGGAGCTGTTTGCTCGCTTCTCTCTTGGGAGCTTTTTTCGCTCGGAGCTGCCGAGGGATTGATGGTGCGAGGGAGGACCGACGGTGGGCTTTGTTTGGAATGACGAGCTTTTTGGGAACCGGATGGTGATGATGGATGTCGATGAGTGAAGGCTGCTGGTGTTTATTGGGTGGAAACATTTTTTTTATGGTGAGATTTTTTAGCAGGAGTGCAATGATAGTTTAGGAAAGAAAGGTGGCTTTGGTGTATGTAGGAGTTTATTAATTGTAATTTTAAATTGCAACCGCTGATTGAGGGATAATGATTTTGATTAGTGCCATTATGTTCGAATGATAACAAATTAAAAGATTGCAGGATAAAAAATTGACGATTAGTAACTTTTAATTCAAGACTCGAAGCAAACAGTCGTAAGAAAGAAATAAATAACTTCATGCTGGTATTGCGCAATAATGCCCAGCTGATATAATTAATTATAGAGGAAAAAGGAAATTAATTCAAATTGATAGTCTTAATTAAGACACGAATGAATCGAAATAATGATACCCGCAACTCTTACATATCCCCGCCGCAGTTTAAAACCCGGATCGATTAACAAGGCATAGAATCCAAGCTCTCGACAATTAATCCTCGCAATGCGCGCATCCCGGCGCAAGAAAAATATTAAAATAATTACGCGGCGCGCATCGAGAAAATTTCAGCGCCTTATAAACCGGCAGCGAAAACAGGCTGTACATAACGAAACCCGCGATTTCTCACGGCCTGATAAATAGATAACGCGAGTTCCCCGCACCGGCGGCGATGATAATTCACGAGAGGCTCTCGCCCGGCTGCTCCCTGCGCCTTTTTAAACGCGGCGGCGACGGGCCGCGGCAATGAAAAGAAAAACCGCGCGGAACGAGAGCCGCGGCGCTCTTGTTTGTTAATGCACGTGAGAAAGTGTTGTGCCCATCTCTCGCCTCGAAAGCAATGGGCTTCGGGAAAAAAAGAGGGAGAATTTAGCAACAATTCCGTATCCGCGACGCAGGTGCGTTTTCTTGTATATAGGCTTTTCCCTCGGCTGCCGAGAGCGGCATCCCTTTCGCAATGCGCAATTTTCGCGCGGACTTTTGCGTTTGCGCGCCCCGAGGAATATTCTGCGCGTGCCGCGTGGATATTTAGCGTTTTTGCGCCGAGGTCTGCTGATTTTTTTTTTTTTCTGCGACGGAGGAGTGACTCAATGTGCGGTTTGGAGTGCTGCGAAGAACAAAGGATAAGGCTTTGTTTTTGTTGTGGAAAAACGGCTGTTTCTTCGAATGTTGGTTAGCGGATAAACAATCTTTAGATTTTCTTCTTGCTAAAACGCAGGTAATTTGTAAATGGGAAAGTTAGTTTGTATTATTGTATTTGTTTTTGAGCGATTAAAAGGTTCGTATGAGCTTTTGAAAAAAGGTAAAGTAAACGTAAATTTCATTTCTAAATACACAATTGAAAAAAGATATTTCAAAGCAGTTATTCTTACAAAATTGATGCGTATAATATACTTCAATACTCGGAGCCGATTTTCTCATAATGAATTCACTTTTATTTTCAAATAATTAAACGTTGCAAACTCGCTTGCAATTTAATGCTATTTTCTCTGATTACAGATCGTACATATAACTTCAATCTCATAACCTGAAAAAGATTTTCTCGCGGCTCCATTATCATCCTCTTCGAGCGGCAGCGCGAAATTGCCCAAGTTAAAATTTGATTTCAACTACCATCAGCCTTTATTGTCCTAACCCCCCCCAGATGAGGCCATCGAGCGTTTCTAATTACATTTTGCGATCTCGCGAGCGAAAGTGATCGTAATCTCGCTTTGTATACTCACAATTATTGCGGCGATAAGCGGCGGTCAGTAAATAATTCTATCCATAAACTTTGGGCTCACCTGCAAAAAAAGAAAAGCACGAGTTAATCGAAACGCGTGTGGAAAAACTCGTATATATAAATACATATAAACCCGTCCATTCAATTCGCTTTTTGCTCGAGAGAGCCCAACGATAATCCGACATTCCACACAGTGCCATTCTCTCACAATTGCACCCCGGTGTACGACTCGCGGGAAAAAAATAATGACATCTTCGTCAGTCGACATTACAATTAGCTAATTGACATTAAAGACCCCGTCGGAGGATTATTATTAACGCACGCAAGTGAGTATCATGTCGAAACGGCCGTCGCCGCCGCCGCGGTGAAAAGTCAACCTTGACATCGTCTTCGTACGCAGGATGCGCGTTCCTTCGAGTGTTCCTCTTTTTGCGAAATTAATGGTTTTAACGGAAACGGGGAACCCGTTCGCGGACTCCTTTTGCGGCCGTCTCCCGTGCGGAATTCTCGATTCGATTCTATCGACGCGACGTTCTCTCGCTGCTTAAAAGGCCTAAGTGGAGGGATTGGCTTGGAGCGTAATTATATGAAATTTTTTGCCGGGGTTATTAATGGTGATCTTGAAATGGTTAATATCGCGAGATTAAGAGGGTTTTATCTGGAACGGAAATTAATGTATATATCATTAATAATTTAGAGAGGAAAACAGTTTCGACGCTTTAATCAAAGTTATTCATCATTTGCGGAATGAACTTCTGCTTTTGCTTTTGTTATTACGAAACATTTAAAAATTTTATAAACTTCTTTGCGTTGAGGTGAGTAGAAAGTTTCGAAGTTGACGTATAAATCGCGTTCTCGATTTTCGGAAAGATAATAAATGGATTTAAATTTAAATTCATTGCGTTTTTGCAGCTTTTCGATCCACTTTGAATTTCAGAAAAACGGTGCGAAATTTTTGTGCTTTCTAAAAGCGAATAAGCCAGATTTCACTATCGATGAATATTCACAGCTTTGTAGTTTAAGAATGCCCAGAAGGTAACTTTATCCTCGCAAACTGCTAAATATTCAGATAATCGCGCTCAAGTTTCTCTATCGCGTTTTTGGAGAACGCACAATATTTTCGAGCTTTAGCCCTGATTTACCTGATTACGCGGATTAACCGTGAAAGCGAGCGAGCAAAATATATTATAAATTTAAATAACGAATTACGTTCGAGAGTGAAATTAAGGCGGATCAATAAATTAATCACATTCGATATTAGGTGTCAACTTTCTTCTTTGCGCACGCAATTGTTTTAATTAATATTCCATAAGCAAAGCCCATATAACAAATTTGATTCTAATCATAACAAACGACCCTCGAAGTTTACTAATTTAATAAACTGCTCATTAAATCGCCAATAAAATTTGAAACAATCACGCGAGCCCGGTATAAACCAAAAGCAACCCATTTTCTACATAATAATCCCAACTATTGCGCAACCCTGCTAATTACAGTCCACTTGCGTAACCGCGAAATCGCCCGCATTATATTATACTATACAAACCTTTCCCCGCGCGGTTTATTATATCGAGAGCAATATCTCCGAAAGCGCCGCGAGCGCGAACACCCGCGCGCGCGGGCTTCGTTCCTTTTTATCCAGCTCTCGCTCGGGGACAAAGTCTATTTCCGTCGGAAGCGGAGGACTTTTTGTGCCGAGCTTCTTACGGTACTCGGCATTCCGAGCGTCTGCAAAAATGACTTTACGACGTCTGCTTTTGAGGGAATTATCGTTATTGCGGGTAACGGTCGCGCGACTCGCGAGCTCGATAGAACGGGAAAATTGCTATGTAGGCTGGAACAAACGTTTGTCTCTCGAATATCGGCGCGAACATTATAGCCTTGGGGATATATATTTTCTCGCGTTTTCCGGCTGAAGCGAGAAGGTTTTTTTTTTAGTAATCGATGAATTTTTAATTTCCTTCATCTGCATACAATGCTCGTAAATATTTTGATTAACTACCGGCACTTCCATTCGACTCGTAGCGCGATTTGTAAACGTCGAATAAAAACAGCAATTAAACTCTCGGCGTCGAAATGAAAATATCACTCGCGCGCGGCTCCATTCATCGGACGCGCGCGGAGATTAAGCGGGCGCTCTCCGCCAATCCGGCGAGTCGCAAGAAATTAATCGAGACAGTGTCGAGAAACCGCACGGCCCGGCAACGAGGCGCGCTTTTTTACCTACTCCTCCCCCCCGAGCCGGCTTCCTCGTCAATTTCTCTTTCCGCGAGCGTCAAAACACGCGCACGCATGCAAATCCCGCTTCCTGCCGCGCGGCGCGCAGACGCGCTCGTTTTATTCTCTCCGCGGTGTGGAGACGTGGTATATAGGCTCTCTCTCTCGAGCTGTTTAGCGCTGCTTCGCGCCGCGCGGCCGCCGCACTTTCCACCGATTGAATAATCGAACGGGGGCAGGCTTGGGAAACGGATACTTCGCCGTTTACGATTCGATTTTTAAGACCTATTTCTTTTGGATGATTTACGGTCTGGTTTTGAATAATGCTGAATAAATTAAGTGTTATAAGAGGCGTTTATCGCGAAAATGCGAATAAATTTCGCGAGGAGGATAAACTTCAATTTTAAAATTAATATTTTCCAGTGATTTCTTCGAGTACTCGCGATTTCTAATCATAATAAGGTTTAACGTCTCGAGCCAATAATACTTTGTCGAATTAAACAGCGTAATTCTCGTAAAACCACGCCAGAGTGCAGCTTCGCTTGAAAAACCCCCGTATTTTTAAAAACAACCGAGATCCTTCCTATCTTTCCGTCTCAAGAATAATAAATAACATGCGCGCTCGCGCCACTCCCTGAACAAAACGCACTCAGCAGCAGCAGCAGCAGTTCTCTTCTCCGTCCTCCGATCGGCTCAAGCATAATCCTCTCTCTCTCTCTCTCCGACAAAAGATAAGCCTGGAAGTACCGTGTCTCTCGGCTCGACTCCCCCGCACTCATTGTGCGCCACGTGTGGCCCTTTTTGCTCGGAGCGTCTCTAAAAATAAGGGCTCGTCGCCGAGGCGCTTTATTTTCGGCGGAGACGGAGACGCGACCGTCCGTCGCCGCCGAGTCGCCTGGGAATCGAGGCTCTGAGTCAGCGGGGATCGATTCCGAGGCCGGAAACTGATTCATTTTGTGGATTTAGAGAGAGAGGTAAACGGAGAGGAGGAGTTTTGCCAGTATTTTGCATTAGTTGCGCGGAGGAGAATTGAGTAATTGCGCTCTGTGAGTAAGATTTTTTATATATACTTCGTGCGTGCGGGAATGCTTTGTTGGAGTACTTTGTTTTGAGATTTTAAAGAGGCGGCTATTACTGTGTTTTTCTTTCTTTTTTTTTGCAGTGTCTTGAACAGAGGCTTAAATCATTTCTTTATGCGTTGGGTATACGCTTTTCTTTTAGCGCACCGTTTTTCGTAATACCAAAAGTATTTGTGCAACACAGATTAGTCAATTAAAAATGAGTTGAATTCGCACTTGAGCAAATAACGATCCGCGTATATATTCGAGTAATCAATTTTCATGAATCACAACATTCCTCGGCTAAGCTGCTTCCCCTCTATACCCAAACAATTTGCATATCAATTACTTGGAGCGCAACAAAAAACCAGTTTCCATTAAGATTTTCGTGTGATTCATATCTTCATTCAGCTTTTCCGCTGCCTGATTTCCTATACACACCCAAACTTCAATCGCTCTCCCAAGTTTTCCAAATAAA
The DNA here is from genome assembly GCA_035047165.1 of Ormyrus rosae. NCBI lineage: Eukaryota > Metazoa > Arthropoda > Insecta > Hymenoptera > Ormyridae > Ormyrus > Ormyrus rosae. Next base: position 10,464 of record JAWWML010036173.1, read on the forward strand.
ATAATAATCACAATTACACTTATACATTTCTTCACGTAAATTAAAATTCAAACAAACTCGCCTAACAAGCAGCCATTCGAATTACCCTCTCGCAGCGACAACAGCCGCAATTCCGACTTCGAAATGGACCCAATCAATGCCGATAAACTCCCTCTCTAATCCGCACTCTCGGGACGGGAGAGAAAAAAATCGCATCCGTTCCGCTTCACCTGTCCGCGAAAAAGGCCCCCGGATAACATCTCTCGCGGCTCGCCTTGTATCATAACCCAACGTATTTATTATTGTCGCTTTATCTGCTCGCGTTATGAAAGGACGCTGTGGGGTATAATGTCGAGCGTAAGAACGCGGGGGAAAGGGGAAAAAAATCGGGAGCTGACCTCGCTTCGCAAGAATGGACGCGAAACGCGGCTGTATATACAGCTGCCCACCGGCGCAGGAAAGCCGACTTCTTTTCTGGAAAATTGAGACTTGACGGTGAGGCACGACGCGGATTACGGAAAAAGTCAATTAGTAAGAGAATAAATATTTTGATAAAGTTATTATCGGCAGGCGGAAAGACGTTTTTTTTTTAAAGAAACAGGTTTCTCTCGATTGTTTATCTTTTTTTATAGGAGAGAGAATGAAGTCAATTAATTCAGGAGACTTAATACGCTACTTTATTTTATTAATTATTAATTGATCGTTTTCCTCTCATTTTTCAATCGCTTAATCAATCCGAACAAAAGGAGCGAGAAATGTAAGAAGCAGAAGCGACTCGGCAAACAAAGTATTTCTAAGAAGAGCTCAATGAATATCATTATTAGTTTCAAAGGGGGACGATAACATCTTCGCCGTTGATTCACTCATTTCCGACATACAAGCTGATACATTATGTACACTTGATACAGAAGAAAGACGGTGGAAGGGTTATAAATTGGTTCTAAAATTAGATGATTTAATTTAGACGCTGTGCTTTCTAAATGATTCGCTGATTTTGACACAATCATTTACTTTGGTTAATTCAAGCTTTTTTTTTCAGAAAACTAACAATGCGGATATAAAAGTTGGTGTTTTACGTAAGTAAGACACAACTTTCAGAGAGTTCGCGCGGTACGGTAGCAATTTTATCCAATTAGAAATTTAATTATTTATTATACTGTCAATAAAGTTTATTGTTCATTATCTGTAAATCAGTGGGACTAAGAACTTAATTATGACGACCGTAATAATTAACAATTTACACAGTAGACACGCTTTTCTCCCATTTGTTATGGTTGAGATACAGGTCTTTCACTCGTCTCGTTTATTTCTCCGCACGCTTTAGAACACTTGTTTATGTACGTTTAATACGCTTTTTTTAGACCAAAAAATTTTTAACTGCCTTATTTTTAATAAACTTCAGTTTACAATTTTTTTTATTTACGAATAAATTATGATCGAATCAAAAAAATTTCGTCAGCCTACCCATTTTAATAATTACGTACGAAATAGCTGCTGTATTTCGTTTATTATCCGTATTAAATTCAGCTACGAGCCAAGAACGCCTCAACGTAATCCCGACTTAAACATTTATTATGATTAAAATCCATTTCCAATCACAGCGAACAAAGCTTTTCCGTGATTCACTAAAAATGAATTTCCAAACTACAGCGGCAGCGAGCCTCGCCAAAAACGAGCAGTGACGTAACTCCCTCCCAAGCTGCAACGCGAGAGGCTCAGCTGCAAGAAAACCGCTCTAAGCCGTAAATTCCCCGCATTAAAATCAATCGCACACCTAAACTCTCCTTCCCCGCGCGAATAAAAAAAAAGGAAAGAACCTACCACGCCGATCCGACTTGCTCGCCGAAGCAAGATTCATTACCGGAGGATTACAGCAGCCGTTGACAATGCGCCGCTCCGGGAGTCGTAAATGCGCGTATCCGTGACGAGCGATTGTACTTGCTTTTCTTTTCGAGACCCGGCGCCGCTTGTTTTTTTTTTCCTGGCCTCGGCGATGTTGCGCCGCCGCCGCCGCGCCGTGGCGAAATTCCGAGTCGCCGCGGCCGCGTATAGTATACGCCGGCACTCGGATATTGTCAAACTGAGGCTGTCGCAACGACGAGGGGAAAGGAAGAGATTTGGACTTGCGATTATTTCGCGCGGATGGACGGGCGCGTCATTTTTCGAAATTATATGTGGGAGTCTCGAAGATTCATGCGGGGATTGAGAATTGTTTCGGGGAGTCGTGTGATTTGGGAGTTATACTTTGGTGGGTGATAGTTTTTGAACGCGTTTTTTTCATAAATTTACCTTGAGTGCATACTTTAGACGCTTGTTTCGAGAAGCAATGCGTAATTCGCTATAGGAGTTGTAAAGGTTTGAATCACCGTGGCGAGAGATTGACTAAGAAGTGACCTTTACTCGTGTAAGCATTAAGTTATAATAAAATTTCTTAGCTTATAAAGCATTTAAATATGTAACAGCCACGCACGAGAGGACACAAAATAAGGACACAGCTGCGCAAGCAACGCTTCATTCGAATTCCATGACTAATTAAAGTCAAGAACGGGAGATCTAAGTAGTACGAGTATTTACCTTTAACGTGCGACTGCATTCGACCGATTCCAGGTTCTCCCGAACGCATTTCGAGCCGAAAATTAATTAACGATCCACCCGTCATAAATCCAGTTCACTTTCCCTCCCTCCGAACAATGGCAGCCGCTCGGCTTCCTACGGACTTTCTCCGCGAACAAAGGATCTCTCTTCGCGCGAAAAAGGCCGCCCTTTATTGCTCCCGCGGACCTTCCTCGTCCCGGCTGGCTTATTATTTAATCGCGCCGAATCTCCCAATTAAGAAGTGAAAAGCGTGCGCGCGCAGGCCTAGATCTCTCTCGAGACGGAAGCGCCTCTCCGTGGCAGGCCGATGTACACATCCGAGGCGCGGCGCGGCGTTCGTTCGCGCGGGCAAAAAGCTCTCGCGCGGCATTGTCCTCGCTTTTGTTGCCGAGCGGCGGCGGCTGTTCTTTTTTCCGGAGATGTGATGTGAGCGCGACCCGAGCAAGATGCGAGTAACTGTTTTTGTCGAGCAGCGGGTGTGGAGAGCTGCGAGGATGAAGTCAGCCGAGGTTCGGGATTATCGATGTAGCTGGCGTTTCGATATGTGGATGTTTTGGTGGAAAAGTGAATCGAATTTGGAGGGGAAAGTGGATTTATGATCGTCGAATTTGAGGCGAAATTCGATTAATCATTGCGCGACCTGGTTTTCGTATTCGGCGTAATGGTAAAATTAGTCAGAGTCTTTAATTGTGACTCATGAGAAAGAATATTTTAAAATATTCGAGCGAAAATAGAACAGGAGGCATAAATTTTAATTTATGATTGACTAGAAAGTAAGAAATTATAGTAACCAATGTATCGTGCATTGTTTAATCAAGCATCCTTGGACTGAATTCTGGAGAGAATAAAAAAAAGCGAGATAAACGTTTTTCCATTTCGTGAGAAGAACCTAATAATTGGCTCTTCACAAAAACAAATTCGTCGCACCCACGAGTTGCTTTTTGCGGTTAAAAGAACCTGTTGAATAACACGCAAACTGACCTCGACAACTATTAGTCTCATCCGAAACAAAAACTGTTCCACGGATTACACCGATAATGTCGTGCTTTTAAAAAGCGTACGAAAAATGCTGTAACAATGCAGAGGAACACAAAAGACTATAAAAATGAATGGCTACGAGATTTAAAAATTCTTATATTCCCCCCGAGCAAAAAATTTTTAATTTAAACGTTCTTTTATTTTTCGGTTCATTAATTTTCGTTCGCTTCTAAAGAGAATTACATAAAAACTGTATTAGACGAACGAACTTTCGGTAAAGAAAAATTACTCAACGGGTGAATGACATAATATAAAAATTCTAAAAAAAAAAAACTATAATTTATGAAGCATAAACCACATCCTTCATTAGACTACCAAATGTACAACAGTTGTCTAAAATTAAAGTGCATTTCAATCAGTCATATTTCGTCAAAATCACCGGTCGCATCAGACGCTGACGTCAGTTTTCAGACGTAAATCGAATAAAACACGTGTCCGCGTGCACTTAACAAAGTCGCAAGTGCATCATATCCGGCAGTGTACAACATGTTGAAGACATCATGCTGTTATGAAGAGCCCTTTCTTTACTGTCTTAATATATTTTCTGATACGAAAAAGAATTTTAAAAGGTTTACTCGTGAAAAATAAAGTCTATCAGTATTTAAAATATTATCAATACTCGTTATACGAACTTACTTCCTACAATGATAACGATAAAGATAAAAATGTAATTAAAATTGTTTTTGACTATATAAATACTGCTTAAAAACTTGAATATTTTAATCTACGTTTAAACGTTCTAGAATCAACGTTAATAACTAAATTTTCCACGCACAGCAACAAAGTTCCGTTGCACAAAACTCACCTCGCTCCTTCCTCAATCAGCCATATCCTTCGTTTAATCAAGCCCGACAACGAAGCTCGTCCGACAAAAAAAAGCTTGAAATACCGGCGGGCACATCATAATACGCTCGCGTTCGTATATCCTGGCGGAGCCGAACGGAAGTGACCCATTTCCCGCGCGGCACGCGGAAAACGCGGGAATGTGGGTTAGAAGGCTCGTCGCTCTCTCTCGCGCGCATCTGAAAAAGCTGCGTCAACGCGGCGATTTCACTCTCGGAACCGAGGAGAAGACGGGGCGACAAAAAGCTGCCGGATTCGCGGCGCGGAATGCAGCAGCAGCGCGTTCACGGTGCTTTTTTTTAGGTTAGGAGAGATCGACCGACGCCACCGGCGAGTTTCGGACGCGCGAGTTGCAATCGCGACTTTTTGCGAGTCATTATTGCGAGGTGGAAGCTGTAACACCGTGACGTATGAGGTTGATGGACGTTGATGAGCTTCGCGTATTGAAAGTTTCGAACGGTTCTGGGCGGATATTGCAAGTTGCTGTTTTGCAAGGGCTTTGGAAAAGCTTAAGGGTTTGATGGACATTGTTGCGAATAGCGATTTTTAAACATCGAATGCGAAACGACTTTTATTACCTAACAGGTTAGTTGTAATTATTTTAATTTTTTAAAAGAAATATATTTACTCTTCGTTGTTAAAGTTTTATTACAAACAACCTGTTGATGGTTACAAAGACATTTAACCGTTTTAAATACGCGTTTTTACAACAACAAAATTAGAATAAACAAAAGATTCTAATTATATAAGAGACGCAGATAATATTCAACATTTTCTTTTGTTGAAAGATATACAATCAGCTTTGTTATGATTGAATAATGAGAAAAGGAATAAAATTCAAACTAACTGATTTATTTTTTCCAGTTCAACGTAAAATGGTTTGAAAAGATCTTATTATTAGCTTCTGCCTGTAACCATTGTTCTTTTTTTTGCGCTGAAAATTAAAAGAATGATGACGTTACTTTTACGAGTAACAAAAGGCAAACGTTCATTTTAATTGGTTTTGAATGGTTTCATTGACTTTAAGCTGAACTAGGTAAAAAATATATTTACTACAAATTTAGAGAACAGCCTACAAATACCAAATTTATCTTTGTACAAGTTTCCAACAGTTAATTACTATTGGATCAAACGATACTAATTCAACCCAGACACAATTGATTTTTTATTGGGCTCAGAAACATTTTTAAGCTCTGAATTAGTACGAACGTCTCGGTAGGTTTTTAATCAAACTCCTAAATTAGTAGCTATAAGATATGTATATCCTAGCATGAGATCATTGTCTTGAAATAAAGCAATATCGATCTCTCACTGTAGCTTAGTAAGCAAGTAAAAGTGTCGTCACTGTAAATTAATATACTTAAGCATTGTTCAACAGCTGAAACTTTTACTAAATTTAAATCTTAAATTCCTCATAACCTCAACAAAAAAAAAAAAAATTGCTCGAAACCCAAACCTCCCATACAATTTGTTCGTTCCGCGGGCAATGGAAACGATTACTTAGAAATTCCTCAGAAAACTGCACGCGAAAACATCGGCGATCAGGCGTCCATCCCCAGAATAGAAAACCGCCGAGAGAAGCTCTCGGCATTACCGATATGTACATAACCTCTGGCGCGAGGAGAGGCCATTACCGAGAATTAGCGGGAAGGAGGAGCGGCTGCATCTGTGTGCAATCGGAGGCGCAGCAGCAGCAGCGATTGCTTTCTAGTTTCCCAGGACCGAAGCCGCCTCATTCCTTTCCTCCACGTGCCCTCCGGTCTCTCTCTCTTTCTGCTTGTGTATGCTCGGGGCTAAGAGAGAGAGCCGATTGCCGGTGTATGAGAGGAGCCCATCGATTGGTGCGTCGCGCATACTGCGTTTGTTTGCGTTTCTGCGTAAGCGGGATTGGAAAGTGTAGGTATGATTTAGAGTTCGGGCTTCCACACGGGTTCGAATTGTACAGTTTCACTCCGGTTGAAATACGTCGAACTCGAAAAGATAAATATTTTGAAGAGTTTCAAAATATGGATTTCTTCGTTTTATAATGAACAAATAAAGTTAAAATCAACTTATATGTAATTGTTTAACGGATTAATGTTCGACAAAAAATATTAAATCCTTTCCATACAAATTTCATATTTTCAAAAGAAGATTTCTCGGAAGATTTATAAATTCCACATAAAAAAAAAATCTTTCAATAGACCAACAAACAAAATTCTTGCTCACGAACCACTATTTAAATACAACTTCACACTTTACAAGAAACCAGCTTAAACGAGTATTCACAATAAGCACCCTTCCTGCCAACCCAACCAAACTCAAACCCCACCTAAAAAAAAAATCTCCCCTCGGACTCCCAAATATCTTTCCCATGCACCAGACAGCCCAAAGCTCAGCATGAAACAAAAAAACACTCCCGAATACCCCGCGAATTTCCATACCGGCCGTAATAACGGTAAGACACCTCGCACGGAAGACCATGCAGCCCCGCACGCAAGAGGCTCCCCCGAGCAATTAGACGTCTTCGATCTCGGCCGAAGGCGCGAAGCGACTTTCCTTGTACGACTTTTCCAGGACTCTTGGCTCTCTCGCCGATTGAGATAGACGGATGTATATGTATGTGCACCGAGAGCCTAATTTGCCTTTGTCTCTCTCTCTCTCTCTCTCTCGCGGAGGGAATTAGTCGAGGCAGCTCTTCGGGATGAGCGATCGGCACTCTCGGTTTCTCTCTCGCGGCGAGTTCCGCTCTTTTTCAGACGCGGAAAGTTGCCGGCGAAGAAAGGAGCCCCGAGTTATGCAAAGGAGGCGAACTGTTGGGAATTCAAAGGCACTGCGGGTGGGAATAAGTGAATTTTTACGAGTTCGAATAGTTCGGGGGAACGTGAGTAAAAAGTGTAATTGGACAGGACCTGTTGGTGACGAATAATTATCATTGAGATTAATAAGGAGTTTGTGTCTAATTTTATCTCTGCAATTACGTCAGACTTGTAGAATTACAAACTGTAAACATGTTTGATTTGATAAACGTTCGATTGCACAAATATAGAAGGAATTTAAACTCACGACTTGAAATTTCCCGCCTAACGCAGATTCCTTCGAATTCATCTTTACCGCCGAAGAAAATATAAGCGATAGCGCTCGTTATTCATTTTTTCCCATCATAATAGGCTAATTAATTTATTCGCAAGTGCATAAAATCATTTGTAAACCGTGAGAAAACACATCACACCTCTCGGAATCCCTTCTCACGTCCGATCGAAAATTTATCGACCGATCAGCCGACGGGCGATTGTTTCCCCGTCGTTAATAAAACCTTAACGCTTTAGCAGCCGCGCACACCGCTTCACACATCCCATTGTCCGAGTCGAAAAGCTCGCGGAAATTCATCGCGAGAGAGAGCTAGTCGCGTGAGAAAATGCATAACGCGATATTGAAAATTCTTCCGTCCGACGGCAATGTATATATACTCTCCGCGAGAGCGGATGCTTATCGGCCGCGGCGCGGGGATTCGAACAATCGTCCGCCTCCGTTCGGTTCGTTTTTTTTCACAGTCGGCTAAGTCCACTCGGGCCTAACGGCTCGTGGCTAAGACTAATCAGAGCTTCGGACTAATGAATTGCGCTTTCTCACGGTGAAAACTCGGCGAGTAATGTGCGTAAAAACGATCGGGAATTGGATTTTGGGGCCCTGCCGCCGCGAGGATAATTAGTGGAGATTTTTGTGAACCGGTAAATTTTTTTTTTATTTGATGAGCAGCTATTAACATCCGTATTAATTAAATGCGTTTTATTGATGTGTCATAATAGTGGAAAGTAACAAAATTTACATCGCGCGAGAGATCAAGATTTTTATTTTACCAAATACTGCATTGTTGTTATTCAAATTAATTTTTTTCTCTCTTTTTGAATCGATAATTCTGCTTAATTTTATTTGCACTTTTGACTTTTATTACACAATTCTTGCTAAAGATTTAAAAACGCAGGGATTCTTTGTCAAGGAAGCAATAGATCACAGGATAAGGGGACTTACAAAGGATTAAGCACGAATTTAAGCCGCATTTTAGTTTCGTCACGGACGCAAAAAAATAACTGTGATTCAGAGGAAACCGGTTTGAATTCGAAATGTCCGATTTTCGATTTCTTTCGAAGGCAATGAAACGTTTCGGAATTCAATCTCGGAAGAGAATTAAAGGGTGCCAACTGTCGTCGAGTGTAACATTAAACGCAAGATTGAATTGACGGAGTTTAAGAAAATCGCTTGTCGGAAAAAGTTAAATGACTGAACGAGTAAGAAGTTATTAGACAATTATCTAAGTGTCATTACGAGCAAAAAAAAGCGGAATGAGTTGTAAATCAATCGTTGACTGCTTGAAAAATGAACTCCGTTACGGGCTGCGGTTTATCTTATATTTTAAAGTCATAACTGACAATAACTACTGTAGATTCCGAGAAAAACCGCATTATTTTTCGTTGTTAGTAACTTAAAAATCTAAAACTTACGGAGAAACATCGCTCCGAGAAGTACCAAGTGATCGTACTGACCTGCAACAAAAATAAAAAAAAACAATTACAAACAAACAGACATCATCCAAAGAACAATCTCTCCGTCGACCCCAAAAACATTAAAATCGCATCAACCTAAGATCTCGCCAATAACTCCCCCTCCAATTCCACCTCCATCGCATCTGGTCAATGTCTGTCGAAACACCTCGTTCTCGCGCGGGGAACCATCGCCAGAAAGAGCGCACGCGCGTGCGTTACATCCGCACGCCTGTTGCTCGGCTCGCGAGCAGAATCCGAAAGAGAGAGAGAGAGAGATTGCCGTACTCGGCGGCCGCCGCGCGGCTTGTGCAGTAACGGGAGAGCAGACATCCTGCTCGCTTGCGGTTTTATCGCCGCGCTTGAGGCCGAGTCTGCAGTGCTCCTGGCCACTTTGGGACGATGCGCGCATCGGGTTAGGAGGGGGAGGGGTTATGGGACGGTTTAGGTGCCCTTATCGGCGCTTACTGACAGATGCGGTTTCGTCGTTTTTGCGAGGTTTGATTCGAATAATGATTGTGGTGCAGGGAGACGGAAAGCGGTTGTTATTTTAGTGTGTATATAGCTTTAGAAAATGGAGTTTGTATTATATACTTTCACGAAATGAAAAAGGTAATACAAACAGAACTGACATCGATAGCCACTTCCTTGTACGTCTAAAAATAATTTTTCTCCTCGATTCGAGCACTCATGAATTTGGATTGCTCTCGACACTGTAAAAACCAGGTTACTGTATGAGCAAGTATACGAGCATCTCTCGAAAGTGTAACACGCAATGTTGTAAAATATAAAACTTTTTCAATATTGCTCTTCTCTAAATCTGTAAATTTATGACAAATGCTCGCATCGAGTGAATCGCTTATGGACTTGTATCCATTCTTAAATTTTAATGCTTTAATTAAAACTGTTATGTGCGAAGATAACGCGGTAGAAATTTACTCTTAAAAGTACTTAATTAAAGTAAAACTACCGCCTTTAAAATTTTAATAGTTTTCTTAACTTTCTAATCGCCACGGCGTCTATACCGTAATTGTTTCGAGTTACATTTTTTTAAAGAAAAGAACAATAGCTGATAAAAGCATTAATTACTGTATAAGTTTTACTGTTTAAACAATAAGCGGCAACAGAAGCGGGAAAAAAAGTGTATTAACCATTGTTGAGCTCCAGAAAAGCGTACAGCCTCAACCGTCAAAACTCGAAAATGAAATTGCCATCGTTCCGACTAAAAATATAAATCCCCAGTTCCATATTGCACCAAAAGCGAGAAAAAGCAGCGCTCTCTCTCTCTCTCTCTTTCTTTCGAACGTCTTACATCTGATAGCGATTTCTCTCGTCGTCGGTTTTATCGCCTCGTTCAAACATCGACGCGAATTCGCGCTCGTAAAGCAGGCGGGGTACGTGTCGGGGGGGGGAATTCCTCTCGACATTGAGGCCGCCCGATCTCCGCGAGGTGCTTTTATGGATGGAATGTTTTGGGCGCTAAGACTTATTTTCGTATCGGCGCCAGGAGCGGATCGTTGGGCAATGACTCTCGCGAAGTGCCGCCGAGGTCTGACACTTGTTTGATTGTCTGCTTGGGTCGGGGGAATTTAATAAAGGTTATTGATATCCGATACAGGAAGTTATTGTGTTGGTCGTTGGGATGAGAATTGGAATGGGTACAGTGGTAAGCTATCGATAAACAAACCGCTTTGAGGTTATATATTATATTCGATGTATACATTTATTATCGTTTATCAATTAGAACGTTTTAAATACCTTTTTTAACGTGAAAACAATTTACTTTCCGAAAGAGCAAGTCCTTAAATCGTTGTTTTTTTATTTCTTCAAGAATACCGGCCCCGGAAAAATTACATAATTAATTAACGTCAATTTTCCCCTCATTACCTAAGGTACCCATCAATAAACAATCGGGCGATAAATTTATTAAACGAGTAAAAATCTGGAGCCGAACAATGGCAGTCGCGCTGAAAAAATCTCGGGTGTGCATCCGTATAACGCGCTTTCCTAACTTTGCGAAATCGTCTCGCGGCGATATGCAAAGCGTCTTTGTGAACTCGCAAGAGATTTTCCTTATCTAATTAATTACATAAAACTCGCATTAATTAAACTTTGCGAACGCGGCGACGGAGGGGAGAGATCATTCGATGTACATACAACAATGCTCTGGCTCAAGCCCGAGGAGAGGAACGATTTAAAATTAGAAAATAATTGCCGCTGGGATTTCTGAAAATATTTGTCGAACGATCTGTTTTGAAATGATTTGGGAGCCTGAATTACAGATAAGGCAGTGACAAAAAAAATCAACAATCAAGTAGTTTAAGTTTAAAGGTTTTTAATCGCGTCGCGTAGCGGCGCTATCGAATGACTTCACGTAATTATAAGATTTGAATTCTTTTATCTGCCCACGTCTCCCTCGAGTTTACGATTCCGAGCTTGTAAACGATTAAAAATATGCAAACAACGAAACTCGATAATGCACTGCCCACAACTCTCGCGGCCGTTCATTGTCCATGAAAAACAGTAACCGATAATTTACCAAGTTGCACTTCTCGCTTACCGCATTATTGCCATTTTATCAGTTTTGCGCGCGAACCTTTCCCTCGTTTAAAAGCACTTCCCCGCCGTCGGACGCAAACACTCCCGCATGCCGATAAACTCGAGCGCCATAGAAAAGTGGACTGCGAGGGGAGAGAGCGGTTTTCCCCCCTCGATAAGAAAATAGATCTTTCTGTTTAACCGAGCGATCGAACGGACGCGGGTGCAGCTGCGGCGCATACATACCGGAAGGGTAAAGTTCACCGAGTGCAATAATCGTTCTGTGCAGTAGACTCTTTCGTCAACGCGATAAAAGCTGACTGAAAAGCGTGCGACACCCAGAGCCGGTGCTTTCCCTCGCGAGGAAGATCTCATTTGCATTCGCAGCGGAGGGATAATAACGACGAAAGCGACGTTTAATAAAAACGCTGACAAACCATATAATCCGAAGTACCGCGGCGCGGTGCAGCAATATCTTATCCTCTTCCATCAGCTGTCCTCGCGCGTCACGCCCGCAAACTAGACCACGGCGGAAATTGACCGGTCGCTGCCGAAAGTCGCCCGCGGGGGGCATCCGCGGAGAACCGCGCGAAAACTAATAACCCAGTCGTGGGTGCGGCGTTCGTTTACGATGTGGAGCCCTTTCCCCGAGAGGCGGATTTATAATTCGAGCGAGCCGGCTCGGACGTGTTAATATCGCGGCGAGGGAAATAAATACGTGCATGCACTTGCGCGCACGTTGGGGGCTTTTGCGCAAGCAAAGGCTGGCTCCTCGTTAATTGCGACTGCCTTTTGGCGGCCGTGTTTTTTGTTTGGGGGGGCCTTCGGCTCTCTCGGGTGAGAACATTTGCTTCGTCTAGTTATTGCGATGCGAGCCGAGAGGTGTGAGTGAGAAAGGAGGAATGATGTATGGCTCGCCGTTCTATTTACAAATATAAGGCTTACGTAATTCTGTGTGTTTATTCCGTTTAGGGAAATTGCGCGCTCGAAAATGAGTTTTGAAAATTATTCTTCCCTCTGTCTCGCTTTTGAGTGAAAGTTTATTATTTCGAAAAAAATTAAATTGAATTTTTTTCTCTCTTTTTAGCTTCGGTACACTCGTAGGAAACAATACCGAAACTCCACCTTGAACCTCCGATCGCACTCCCGCATATATCGAGCCCCGCTTACCCTCCCCGCGCACACCGGAGAGATCGGCAAAAACCAGATAATAACGCGCAGCTCTACTCGCGCCGGCATCATCGACCGAATTTCCGACGACTCGGCGCTCAATTTCGCGGCGGCGAAGCGGCAGCTCTCTCGGCGCAAGAAAACGTGTCGGGTTCCTATGCGCGAGCGCGAGGTCACCTGTCGAGCTGCATTAGAGCGGCAAGCGCGCGACCTCGAGCCCGGTGTACTTTTACGCCGACGTCGCGGATTCCTGGATGGATCGCAAAGCGCATCGTCCTTTCTATAATGGATGTTCGAAACGCCGAGCGACGAGGTGGAGGTAAACTTATTTTTTTTTTTTTCAACGAGTCGCTCGCGGGTCTTGTTCTGCGGTTTGTTTCATGTATTGAACTTATGTTTGTATATTGTTTTAACGAAAATGAAGTGAGATTATCGAGAGCGTCCTTTGGAGAGTTGTAATAGTAATCCAACAATAATAAGGGTATTAAGAATGATAGCTGTGGGGCAGTAAAACTGAAATAATTGGTAGTAGATAGTAAATTTTTGCACCCAATTGCCGTTTTCTAAAAATAGTTTATAATCTTCTTAAGTAAGAAATTGCAAACAGTTACCCACCTTAAAATAATATTATTGAACGATGTTTAAATTGAGTCAATACAAACTGCGTTGTCGATAAAAAAAAGATAACGTCCTTGAGAAAAGAGTCGTAATGTGCACTGACCAGCCGAATGACGCGATGTACAATCAAATGAATTGACTTGCCGAAAGACTAATCGTAAATCATCTACGATCGATATATAAATTTACGATTCGAGATCGATATCGATTTTACATCCGCGGCCGTAAAATTAGCATGGGCCGATCTCGCGTTTTATTATTGACACAAGTGATTAACGAGCGTCGTGAAAATATTTAAAAAAATGCCGAGTACAAGCATTTAAATTATTTAATCATTTAAAGTTCTTCCACAAGTTTTTCCACGAGCCCTCGATTCGACACCTAATGCAGCTCACGCCGGAGAGAAAATCGCACTTTTGGCGCGATCGACCAGCGATTTTCACCTGGCAGACTCGAGAGCGCGCGTTTTTTCCTTGGGGCCCCGAAGGCGTGTGTCGCGACTCTCATTCCGCGCGGCGCGCGACATCGGGGGTATCTTATTTACATGGGCGACGCTCGTTGCGACACACCTCGAGCGGGTTTATCGCGATATGAGGCGTTTTTAGCCTTCTTTTTTTTCTGGATTTTTGTCGAAGACACGGAAGTGAATTCGGGGTTTGGTGATTTGGGGAAGTTTGGGATCGTTCCAAGCTTGCCAGAAGATTCTATCTGTGCGATAATTAAATGTGCTTTGGTTAAATAATTGTGTAAAATAAAGTGTTTTAAGCGGCACTAAACTGCCGAGATAAAAAATGGAAAACTTTAGCGTCGAAGAAAGCAAACATAGAGCTATAAAGTTTGTTAAATATTCACAGCTGTTGCGAGGTATAAAAGCCTAATCGTGAATTCGCAGCGTGAATTTTTTAAATTTTTCTTCCATTTGCGCATCTTCTTACGATACAAAGCCCTCTTGATAAAAGCGATCGATAAGCGAACCGTTATTTACCCGCTGCATTTCTCTCATTCATAAACTCATTCCACGGCTCTCCGATGCCCAAGACAAAATAACGCTCGTCGACACATCCGACGTTCAATTATTGCCCAAGCCGGCACACTCGACGCTCTTACTCAGCGGCGGCGATCGACAAAAACAGAAAGAAAAAAAAAAACAGTCGATCCGATATTTCGTCAGATCCGCGGAAAGTCCGAACAATGACACCGACCGGCAATACATCGGTCGTTATCAGCGGCTCTCGGTGTCGCATGTTAATCGGCCGAGAAGACGAGAGAGACAGAGATCAACGACACGCGCCGGGAAAAGCGGAAGCGGCCGCGCGACACGCTTATTAAGTGGGTGGCTCTTTTTTTTCCGAGCAGCCGACGTGCGACGTACACACCGGCTAATTGACGCGACGGGAATTAGCGAGGAGTTTTTCTTTTTGCGAATTGCGCTCTGCGCGCGCAGTGGGAAGAGAGACGGCCGCTTGGATTATGTGGGTTTTGCTAATTGAGCAATTTCTGCTTTATGGTACGATTTATTCCGTGTGCTTTGCCGCACTTTCAAGCAGCGAACGTTGCGGAGTGCTATTTTCTGTGGGGAAATGAAGCGTTTTTGGGGGCTTGTTCTAATTGCAGTCTTGGAGCGTAATTGCTTTGGATAATATTTATTAATAACAAATGTTCCTGTGACTTGTATAAGATCAATCAAGCTTGGAAGCGTAACAAGTTAGAGATTCAGCGTTATGAATAATCTCTCGATGTTATGACTGCTAGTAAGAATGTCAAGTTTGAGCGAGATAGCGCAAATAACATTTTCAGATACAAGAAATTGATTATATTTTTGGTATCTTTCGGTAACGGAAGCACAGTGACAAGTTGTTTATTATTAATCATTAAAAAAACTTGTTGCATTCTTGTTAACAGAAATAATTGTTTCAAAGCAGCGAAGTTTAATCCTAAATTTGCAAAATGAGCGCACATCGAGTTCTCTTCGTTCATCGCCGAAGTGATTACTTTACTCTCGAGAACCCCAATTAAGAACGAACATTTCTGCATAAACTACACATTCCGG
The DNA here is from genome assembly GCA_035047165.1 of Ormyrus rosae. Lineage (NCBI taxonomy): Eukaryota > Metazoa > Arthropoda > Insecta > Hymenoptera > Ormyridae > Ormyrus > Ormyrus rosae. The sequence goes on from JAWWML010036173.1 coordinate 25,815, forward strand.
GGCGAATTAAAAATTCTCTCCCGTCCAGCTACACGCTACGTTTTCTTTTCTTTTTCAAAACGCGAAATCTCCCAGCGAACAAGCGCGAATGAGCCATCGCTCGTTACCGGTCCGCAAAAGTTTCTCCTCCACCTCAACATTAAATTTAACGCTATTTGCACTAATTGGTCTTCGGCGCAGCCTCTAAGTAGGTGCCAAAAGGGGGACACGTGCTCTCCTCTCTACCGGTCGCGCACAACACGTGGGAGGTTCGCCGGAGATTTCAATGTCGGAGCAGGGCGCTGGGTGACTCATATATATATATATATATATATCCCTCGAATTTCACCCAAACATCTTGCAATCGCGAAAGAGCAGGGAGAGAGAGGGAGGGAGAAGGGCGTCGCGCTTTCGGGGAACAAAAACAAAACAATGTCCCTCCTCTCCGCTCGCGCAGACTCACAAAGAAGGTTTTCAAGGTCCCCCGACCGTCGCCACACTCGTCACTTATACAATCAGCTCTGTGTTTACCTGTAGGCACGGATCCCGTACGCATCGGCTCGCAGAAGCACAGAATCACCTCCGAGAGAGTCGTGTTTAACGAGAGAAGGCACAGAGGAAAAGAGCGCGCGCACTGAAAGAGAGCGGACCGATCGGTGCGTCGAGGCCGCCGGTGCCGAACCGACTGACTGACTGACTTGGCAGCGGCCGGAGAGCGCGACTCGCCTCGAGCCTCGCGTACACGTATATATGCGCTCAAGTCCGTGTGGGTGAGAGAGCGCCAGCCTCCAGCAGCGTCTGTAAGAGAGGCTCGCCGCCGCCGCCGCCGCCGCCGTCGCTTGAAGTTTTTCTGGACGGAGAGAGAGCCAGCCTCGAAATGTCGGCGACGTGTATAATCTCAACTGAAAGTCGCGAGGGGTTGCTGCTGCGATTCATTTTTTTTTTCGAGTTTTTGCCGATTCTTTATTGCGATTGGCTTTTTTTGTTGTCAGAAGCGCTCGTTGTACTGTTGTAAAACAGTCGCTGGGTGCAAGGGTATATCGAGAAGTTTTAATACTTTGTAAGTGGTAGCATAATTGATAATTCAATTGTGTTATGAGATACTTGCTTGAGTGTTCTAACGTAAACCTCCAATTACACTTGTTAAGTAAACGAAATCGGAAAGCAATATGAATTACTAAAATTTATTGTAATTTAGAGTAACAAATTGTGGGTACATAAACGTTGCACAAATTAGTTCCCATGACACAATGCCTCTAAATCAATTAAATCCCTTAGTCAATTAGAAATTTGTTGTCTATTGTATAAAGAAAGACGACTGCAGAGGCCCGAAAGCTTGTGCAACTTTCCTGTTGCCAATTTTCTCCCTTCGAAAACCAGATTACGAAGCGATCGTTGCATAAAGCACAACAAATCCATTATTGTAAATTAACGAGCCGCACCCTTGAGAATCTGCTCCAAAGTTCAAAAGATCGTTGCGCAAAATCAAAGAAGAAAAAAGAATCGAGTCAGTTTTATATTACTGCTCCACCTTTAAAGGTAATTCGTCATCTGTCCAAACACGTTCTGCTATCGCGTTCGGAGATTCAATTAATAATTTGAAAAAAAAAAGGGGGGCGAGTCAAGGAAGTGGCGGTGGTGCATTGACTGATCGGCGCTCGGTGCGGCTTTCTCGAATCAAGGTCGACGAGATTTCAGAACAGACTCTTTTTTTCTCTCCCTCTCTTTCTCGGTTTTTTCTCTGGGCTTACAACTCCCGTCACAACGAAGGAGTTGGATGTGTACAGTCGACGCGGAAATTTGAGTTCGACGGACTGCTCGTTCAGCTCTGTTTTCTGTTTTGAGAAAGTATTTTTTGGATATTTGCGTTTTATGTTTGATCAAAATATAGTATGGATAAATAAAAAGTTACATGTTATTCATAAATTTTATGAAAGTATGTAAAAAGTAATTTAATATATTTGTGTAATAAATCGTGTAAATTGATTATTATTTTAATATAAATGAATTGAATATTGTTTAACAAATCAAATAATGATATTCATACATAGAATTTTTGTAAGTTTTTTAGTCCTTTAATTAGAGATGTACAAATAATAAATTTAATCTATTTTTTTTTTAATTTAGATCAGATACTTTTACCTACAACTTTTATGTTTTAAGGTTTATGTTTAAACTAAATATATAAAAAGATAACTAATATTGTTTTTTGTAGTAGAACCATTTATGAAGATACCTGTTTTATCGATAGTTGTTATCGATCTCTAGATTTTCTTCTCGATCAGCATAATATCAATTGACATTAATTGTTTAAACTTTACGCTTTTATTCAAAACATTTGTTTTATTAGAATTTTTATTTAATCTTACATTATTGAAACTTTAAATAGACTATTTTTCAATTCAGAAATATATATATTTATTGAAATCTTATATTATGTGTACAAAAATATAAAAATTATTACTTTAACTTGTTACTAGTTATGTACTTGTAAACAATCAAATAACTTTACAGATCTACATAATTTCAACAGATTAAAAATATACATATATTTCAACATGCAGTTAATATTCGACACTAAATTCCAACAAATTTTATAAAAATATATTCTAATTTGTACTTTGTAGGGTCACGTTTTACTTTTTTACATTAAAACGAGGCCAAAGTTTTTAACAAAATTTTTACTCGTTCAGAGAGTAAGAGATCGTCGGTTATGATATTTTTAACGTCCACTGCTTTTTGCGGTGCGCCCTTTAATTTCTTAAACTCATTTTTGGCATCAAGAACCTTTGTCAGAGCATCCTCTAATTTTTCCTATAAAAAAGGAGAATTATTTTGTTACAAAGAATACACTGCTATCTTAATGCACATAAATATTCCTATGCAGTAAACAATTTTGCGCATTAGTAGAAGTAGCTTTTTTAATAAATTTAAAATTTTATTCAAGACTATAATAAAAGCGCATTATTTAACTTTTTGTACAATTTGTATAACTAATAAGGGAAGCATACGAATTCGCTGTCACGAATTTTTAAAATATTTCCTAATGAATTTTCTTATAAATAAATGCAAAATAGATGTGACGTCATACAATCGTTTTAATCTTTTAATTTAATACTCGATTTTGAAATAATAATCTGAAATAATGATTAATGAAAAACTTGTAATAAATTAAACATTAATAACAACGTTGAATAGAAATAAAAATACATTTTTCCCAAGTCTATTTTCAATTTACGAACTTTACCATTTACAAACACTACATCTATTCGTCATAGTACCCAATTAGAATTAAACACTTTAAACGTGACCTAGTATTTTGCGCGACATATTTTTCGCCGTTTCTGTTTACAAAAAACCACTTGTACTATAAAGACGCAAAATCTTTACGATACATGACTCAACTCGATTACAAATTAAATGAGACTATGAAAATGCATTTACTTCAAGAGCCTCGTAATTCGCAACACCAACGCAGCTAACGAAGCCTTTGCCGTGCATTAAATATCCGAGTTTACGGCGGGAAAGTCCGAAAATTACAGCGATTTCGTGCTTTTTACAGGAATCTATAAATCGATAGGCTCTATTATCTAGTTCACCTGCAACGAAAAGTACATTAAACTTTGCGGAATCGAGTTGTTTTTGTTGAAACAGTAGAAATTTTTTTTTTTTAATATTTTTAAAAGTCAGATCAGTTTGCTGCAAAGAAGCTGTTTCAATAAAGAGATTGCGAATGCAGGAATAAAATTTACCATTGTTTTTGTTTTTATCTAAGTCGGGTGCAATGATAACAAGCTTAATTTTTTTCAACACAAGTCGCCTCTCCGTCTCTTTAAAACCTGCATAGTATCGACGTTTGTATCTGCCTTTAACGTTGTCACGATTGTACAAATTTCTTTGCAACCTCGACAGTTCTGCAAGGAATTTTTCAAGACTCTCATTCAGAGATTTATTTACTATATTTGTGCAGTACCTACAATCCAAATCATACTTTTCAATTTAAATTTATTAACTCTATTGAAACACGGATATTTAAAACGTAAATGATATTTGATCACAATTTCTTTTCATTTATTAAATGGAATTGTTAAGTAGTAAATTTAGCACATGAATAAAAAATGTACAGTATAAAATTAAACCATTTATAGGTTTAAAAATGTATTAATACAGTTGCATATAATAAAAATAAAGTTGCTCACTACGTTATTTAATAAAATAAAGGTTTGCTTTACAATATTCAAATTAATATCATTTGTGAAATAAAAAATAATTTTAATAATTTAAATTTTTCAATCATTAGCTGGATTATTAAGTTTACTCAACTGATGCTATCCAATATTTTTTATTTGAGATGAGGTAAAATATTTTAAGCCATGAGCAGATTAATTAATTATTTTGTTTATTGCTGCAAAACATTATTACAAAAAGCAGTGAATATAAAATAACGTAATAACTGGTTTATAAACGTGATTTATAAAGAACGAAGATTTCATGATTTCATTATGTGTTCATGACATTGGAATAGAAATTTTTAGTTCTCTAATGTCCAATGAACGTATAAAAGCTACACTTACTCTCTAAACCGCCTAGAATCAAGAATTTCTTGATTTCCTATAGTACAATTATCACCTTCCAATAAACTTGTGTTAACAAATCCAGCACTCGAGTCTGCAAAAGTTGAGCAACTGCCATTCGCACTTCCTTGAATACTATTTTGTTCAATACTGACACTTCCAAGTTGTTTTACCAAATCATCGCTTTGCATTAATTCTCTCTTATTTCGACATGCAATATCATCTCTCATAAAAATATTCTCAATTGTTCTTGAGATAATAAATTTGTCTCTTATTCGTCGTTTTTCTACACCCATTGGTTTCCGTATTGGTAGTTTTAGTGAACTATGTAAAGTCCTCTGTTTGTCTTTTGAATCTTGGTCTCCTTTTAAAGCCTGCAAAAAATTATATTATCTAAAATAAATTGATAAACATAAAATTTATAATCTACAAGCCAATTTTTTACAGTTAAATTACAATATGAAAAGTATAACATGAAATAAAATAAATTGAGTGATAAATTTATACAGCTGTTTTATCTATTTTGATAAACACATCCCCCCTCCCAAAATTAGAAATCAGACTCTAGTCATTAAAGTGCCAAGGGCACAACGTACTAAGCTCCAAAACAACTTTCACAAAAGAAAGCACGGCGCATATGCATCGAAGTGCCCATAGCAACGCGATTTAAATGTCTCCCAAAGAAGGGCCACCGCTGCAAGCAAAATGAAAGGAAAGACAGTGAAAGAGTCGGAGACCTTATTAGCGAATCGCTTGAGTAGGTCGTCGAGGACGAGGGCCTTGGCTTCCATTCCCTTTTTCGAATGCTTCATTCGGAGCTTCTGGGTGATTGAATACCTCTTGAGGACGGCGGGGTCATGATACTTGTTTCTCTCCTGCAGCTCCTCAGAGTTGTCCCTCCAAGCTTGAGTCGCCTGCTGCGTCTGCTGCGGCTCTGCGCTCGGGATTTCGTCGGTGATCATGATTGCACCGAGGGGAGGACGTCCGCCGAGGTTGAGCCCACGGCTTAACCTACCCGGAGCCTTGGCTTTGCACCGCCTGGATTATACCTGCACCGCGACGTCGAAAAAACGATTCACTGAAGACAAGAGAGAGAAGAGAGCGAGTAGCTCGACCACAACTCCGTGCCTTTGTCCGCTGTGCGTTTGCTGCTCTGTGTGCTGCTACGTTGTAAGCTTGCGATGGCTGATTCACATACGTTTGGGTGTGGATATTGGTATGTGTGCCATATGTGGCGCAGTAGGAGATGTGTCATGGCGTACCAGACACAAGATTTCGAGGTTGCAAGGACCGGGCACAGAGGGCAGCACCAATGCCTTACTTACGTCGATTTCCTTCCAATTGTTTTCGGAACAAGTATCAGCTGCACAGATTTTATCGAAATATTCCAGTGTCTTCAAGATTTTAATGGGAAAATAAATGTTTTTTTTCTAACTTTAATCGTTAAACTAATTATTTTTAATAAATACTTTTTTAAATTTAAAGTAAAAGTGGTAAAATTGTAATTATGATGCGCCAAAAATATTAAAAAAAAACAGATAGTTATTATTTGTTAATGTAAACTTTTTCTTAAATTGTGATTTATTTATATACTTTTCTAATTTATTTACTATTTTGTTAAACTATATATGTATAGATTCAAAATTTATGTTCATTGCCCGTAAGCGGCTGACAAAATAAATATGACTTCACCTTTATTCCCAATTGCCTTTAATGGTAAGTAGAATGCAGAATTCATTTATTCATCTGGGAGTGTAAAAATCTGTTCTTTTCTTTTCACACAGATGTCAGCATCTGTCGTTATCAGGGGGGCTATATTGCTTGAGATAAAGGTTTACTGCGCGGTGTAATAAAAAGATGAAAAATAATCGATATTACTTTTTTGTTGGTCAACTTAAAACAGAATATTTCTGAACAATGTTTATAAGTTTACGAGTTTTTTACGTACAATGCTCCAATAGCTATTCATATGTATTATTTTTATAAATCAATATTTACAAATTTAAAAAAAAAAATGGAGACCATCATTCAAACATCATCGTACAGTGTAAAGGTGAAGACAATATAATTATTTTTTTTCATTCTAAATACTGAAATAAAAAACAGTTAATAACCGTTAGAATCTTAAAACTTTTAATCACCCAACAATAATTATATAAACCATACTACCTCATGACTACCTAAGAGCGCATAAAAATTCCCATTGACACGCAAGACTGGCCATTCATCCACCGGCCTCCCCCATTGACTCGCTCGACTCTGAATCGTTCTAGCCTCTGTCGCATTAGGTCGCGCCGGGCCGCCCACGTCGACTATATTTCCAAGCTTGCAAAATCAATTTTTTTCCTCCCGCTGTTTATGCCGGCGTGTGTACGGGGTAAACACGAGCCGCGACGCCGATGAATGGGGACGACGCGTTTACGGAGAGAGGAGGAAGGGTGCTGGTGTCCTTTCTCGCTGTGTTTATTGCCCGGCTGTTTATGAGCTTGCGGATTTATTTTTGGGGGTAAATAGTCATTGTTGCCGTGACGAAGGTGATTTTAGTGCTTTACGTTTTTCGGGGGGATGTTGACAAGAATTTATTGAAAAGAGTATCATTGAAATCACCTTGATGATTGCCGATCGAAAAAAGGGAGAGTTTAATCCGCCATTATAACGACTTTTAGTTTTTAATAACTTTTAATAATTTTCTTTAAATATGCGATCCTACGAAATCTTCGCTTTCCGCATCGACGCAACCCCTTCACAATAAACCCATACAATTCTCGATCAATCAGCCCGTCCATCGAATCGAAAAATATTTCACAGTGCAGCAGCCGCGTCCAAACAAAAAGCACAGCCGAAGAAAGCATCTCCGAAAGCGTAACACTACACAAACTCGGAACAATCAATCCTCTCGACAAAAAAAAGCTCGTTGGTCGAGAATCACGTCATGCGAAAAAAACGTGATTCGCCGGAATTATTCATACGCGATCGGTATCGCGGAAGGGTTCGCTTCGGTGTGCTTTTTTAAAAAGTGGGCCGCGAGCGAGGAGTCGATGAGCTCTCGCGTTGATTGAGGATAATGGGGGTGGAAAGTTGGATGGGAACTTGTGAAAGAGCTCGGTTCGGGGAATTTTTTACGGTTGTTATTGTTACCTTCAAGCGCGATGTTTGCGACCGGAATCGGGTGAATTGAAGCGGGATGTTTTTGAATTTATTTATTTTTTTTTTTTTTCAAAATCAACGAGATTTAAATAATTGTTTATAGAAGACGATTATTTATTTTGACTTAAATTAAAACTCTGGGCTATTTTTCAATTTCTCATACTACACTGAACATTCAAAATAATTCCGTCGCAATTCCCGGCAAGCAAATTGAGAAAGCAAACGAAAATTACTAACACCTGATCCCGCAAATCATTAATACGAGATAATGTGTACATTCCATCCTCCTTTATAAAACAAGCAAACGAAATTCCATCCGGGCAACTATATAACAGCCAATTCATTACGTCAGGGGTAAACGCGGCAAATCGATCGTTCTTCGCGACAACGGCATCGTGCAAAATGCCCCGCTCCCCGACAATGCATCACTGCCCGGGAGAGTGAAAGGGCCGACCTCGTGGGCGTCAAATTGAAGGGTAAACAGCCGGCCGGGATCGCGCGGGAAATCAGCCGGGGAACTAATCAGCCGTCGGCGGAATCTTCTCCTCTCCCTCGCGCGCAAATTGCCCGCGCACACACGGACGCACACTCGCGCTTTAATGAAAAGCTTTCCCGGGGCCTGACTATTTTTAGACGCCGGCCGGGGAGCGCTGCCGTATAGTTATGCTCTTCCTTCGTCGGGCACGTTCCGTTCCTTGCTCTTTTTCGGGGGCGAGGAATGTGGCCTGCATAAGGATGAAACGGCAGGCCGAGCTGGCTACACCTTTTTAACGGCGCTTATCGCCCGGAGATTTTTGTCTGGGGATTAGCCGGGGATGTTTCTTGATAGTCTGAGAGAGCAGTTGGGAGGTCTTTGTGACAAGTTTTATGAGCAAGTATATAGAGATGCTCCTGTATTTTTAAGTAGATTTTTTTTTAGTGTGCTCACAATTAATTTTTCTTGGAGTCAAAATTAATGATAAATAAACATAGTTAATTTTTCGTTTAAGAGCAGAGAATAAATTATGTTCCTTTTAACAAATCTGATGAATTAAAAATACTCTTTTTATTGGATGAATCCATTAAAATCGAAGAAAATTTGTTGACTTCTTAATTCGCACTCAAATATTGATGCAATTTCAGATCCTCATTCAATTTCGCTAGAAAGTGCTAGAAAGTTCAAGTCAGCTTTTTATCCCGCTACCCAGAAACCAAATTTGAAAAAAAATTAGAAATTCCCGTCGATCGTTACAGCAGAGACAAAAAGAGCCGAATCTCGGCCCGTCGCTTTTTTTTTCAATTCGACCATTTTCATTCGTAGCCGCTTACTTGTACACTGCGGCCAGAATCAATTTGTAGTCGATTAACTCCGCACACCGCGCCCGGCACGTGCACGCGTCCGCGACCCGTCACTCTTCCCCCCGATCTTTCGAACTGCGCAAATGCCGCGAGGTGAAATGTGTCTTTCCCCCTCGTTCCTCCCTCGAAAATTTACGGTGATCTAAAACAATACACTCGTGTCGCCGTTGAGTTTTACTCTCGTTGTGCGCCTTCTCGTTTCTCGAACTTTATTCAGGGTAGAACTTTCCCGCGGTTAACTTTGTCAAGGTCTTATTTGCAGTGCGGCACACGGTGACGTATAAATAAATATATATAATGTAATGAAGAAAATCTGATTTTTTAACAAATTGAACCAATTATCTACTGATTATTGAAATGTGCTCTTAAGTTAGCTGATGGTTGATTGGGATTTTAGAAGAAAATCAGAGAATAATATCAATAATAATATCAATACGAAGGGAAATGTACGTTTATCAATCAAAAAATTACAATAAGAAAAATAAAAAAATTTGCAAAAATTCATCAACAGAATTATATTATTAATAAATATATTTTAGTAATTTTTTTTTCATTTATCTGGTCAGATCTCACCTTTCAAGCGTTCTTAATTAATTAGAATATTCTATAAGTAATTGAACACACATTTATTTTCCTTAGATTTTAGCTGAAGAAACACATATCTTTCAAAAAATCAAACTTTAAACAGAAAGAAGGTGAACGTCTTGATATTTTCATATTAGAACAAGTATGCCAAAGTTATAGCAAAATCCATGACCCAAACTTGCAAGATTCTCCTTGCTATAAAAGCTCGATCGCCGGATTTCCAGTAGAAATTCCTTTTCTTGCGCCAATACTCCAATGAGCTTTGCATTTAATGATAGCCCCATCCATCAAAATAACTTTGAACAAAGGATATAAAGTTGAAATCGCTCTCGCAGTGTTTCTAAAACAGCAGTCACGAGTGAGAACGAGGGCGAGGGCCAAGGTCTGTTCAATCAAAACGCAGGAGGCACAGTTAGTTTGACTTGCGCGATATTGGCAAATGGTTTTCAAAAGTTCGAGACCCAGAAACCGAAAGTTCGCGTCGCCGCTCGCGTTAACTCGCGCACAATTAGGTATTATTTAGAAATTAAGAACTACTCGGGTGAAGGATGGTGCGCTCGGAAAGTAGGTAAAACTTGTACTTCTGCGGCGAAGTGCTTTTTGTTCGAGAGGAAATACCGTAGTTCCGATTAATCGTGAAATATAATACGATAAGTGTAGCCGTCATAAATTGATTGTTGCCCATCGTTAATTATTATATTTGAAGCGTGGTGAAGTTGAAATATATAACGAGTAAGATGAAATAAAGATTGAAATAAAAGAGCGACCGCAGTCAATTTTTAATTTCGTTGCATCGAAAAGTTAAAAATAAAAATAAAGCCATCCGGTTGATTGCTTTCGCAACGGGACGGTATCGACGAAGAGACAAGGTGCGACGTTGCGTTGATTCGTCGTATTGTATCCTGCACGTGTGCACGATTTTTTACGCTCCTCTTTATACTTCTCATTTTCTTGGCCCGAAGAAACAAAAGTTGAATGGCACGTGTCGAAGAGAATCGATTGCGAGTTTCATTTGTATACTTTTACAAAGAATTGCATTGTATTTGCCCAATCAAGAGAACGTTCGGGACGTGGGAAGCAGAAAATTCCTCCTCAAGAATCTACGAGACCGATGAATAAATTTTCTTGAAATCAAACATGTCTTTACTGTTTACATTTCTAATCAGAAAATAAAGGAACGTGATTTTAAAGTAGACTGAACTTTCAACGATTCGGCCAGAAAGGGATAGAGTTCCGAATTTACAGGTAAGAGAAATTGAATAATTAGAGATTTTACAAAAATATTATTAAAATATTCTAAACTCTATTTCCGTGCTTTTATAGATTGAACTTTCAAAAAGTAGACCACGCCTTTCGTAAACGGTCGAGATGTTGAGAATACGTAACAGAATGATACAACGAATATTTTTGTCCCTCGTTTGATGTACGTAAAAATTATGAGATTGAAATAAATACTTATGAAATTTAAATTTAAGATAACTTATAGCTGTTATAATGCTTTTTATAAAGTGTATTAATCATTTATTCAAAAAATTGTAATATAAACCGAAAAATAATATTAACTCTTGATACATCTAACTGAAAAATTGATAAATTTGAATAAAATTTTATTATCATTTATTAATAATATGCATTTATTTCGAAAGTAAGTAGTAACACTGTGCACTGATAAGACACAGGACTCGCAAAGTGAATTGCAGAATAATAAATAATAAATCTTGAAAATATTCTGCAACTGCTACTACATCGCCGTAATCACACAGATATTTTTCTACATTCGACTAACCAAAACTCCAAAATCGAAAACCGCCGACAGCTCGACCGTCGTTCCTCGGGTTAATTCCGTCATTTTCCCGAATCCGGGCCGGTTGTGCAACAACAGCATGCACCGCTCGCCGGGCAGGTCTCTCCACGCCGCTCGAGCCCGGTCTCGCCCCTCCAGCTCGTCCACGCGGCTTCGGCAGAAGCCTGCGCCCGACGTCCACCCTCCCTGCGCAGCCTCCCTTCGCGCGCGCAAGAGAGAGAGAGAGAGGGAGAGAGAAGGAAAACTCTTGGCAGCACCCACCTCTTCCGATAGTCGGTTTCTTGCGCAGGCGCGAGCCGGCGTCGCCTCCTCTCTCGCTCGCACCCCCAGGCCCGGGGCGAAATCAATAATTTCCGGGGATATAAAGGACCGGCCCGCGCGCTCCGCCGCGGCACACACATCCGTGCAGTTGAACCGGCGCTCTCTCGACAGCCCCTTATCACCACCACCACCACCACCACCACCACCACCCCCGTTCGCGGTCGTACGACAACAACACACACACCCAGCGAGGAATCGAGCAGAGAGCCAAGGTACGCGATCCGGTCAATTTTTTAACGGAGAAATCGGCCGGGCAAAAATGCTGTGACTCGATCTGGTTTATTGTTTGCAAGCAATCCTTACCACGGAGGCTCGAAGCGGCGGCCCAGTCAACTGAATCTCCCGGAAGCCGAAAAAGCGCAAGAGGAAGAAGCGGCGCGTCGGCAGAGCTTGGCCCCAGCCGAGAGCGCGGCTAAGAAGAGCCCGAGCCTCGCTCGTCTCTCTCGCCTTGGGGGGAGAGAATCACAGCGTGCCGAGAGAAATCGTGCACGACGTAACCGCAACCGTCAGTTGGCCCCCTGTCCGACTGTCGGCCGACTTACCGATTCCCCCCTAAGAGAAGTATTTACTCGCGGTGGTAAATATCCATAAGTTTATTCCGTAAGAGTACACGATCACGCACACGCACATTGATATACACTGCGAATCGCCGGCCGGCCGCCGCTTAGCTCGGCGAGTCAAGCGGCGGCTCAGGGCGGTTCGGCACTCATTCATACACCACAGAAACCATTGCTGTCTTAGTCTTTAAGTTCAAGGGAAAAGCGGACGACGATCTCGAGAGAAGCTATACGGAACGTACTCGCGTGTGCCGGCAGTGCTTTAAGAACTCCGGACTTTTTCCGGGCCGGAACCACCAGACTTCCGAGTCGGAAAAAGGAGAGAGAGAGAGAAGGCGCCTCGAGCCGCCCGGCACCGGCAGACACCCGCGAGTCCCGCGGATGCATACGGCGAAGGCGCTGAGCAGCAAGTGACGAGTAGTACGAGGATATAACCTGCGCGGCCAAGAGCCGCTTAGAGCACTTGTTGAATGCGTGTACGCCGGCCGGAGTGTGTCGACGCCGCGGCGAGTCGAGTTCGGCTCAAGGTGGATGTTGTACTTTTTATTCGGCCGGCTTCGATTTTTTCTCGATGCGTTAGCCGGGCGTCGGAGACTGACGGGGCTTTCGTTGGGTGTAATGTTCGTCGACGGGCTGTAAAAGGGCTTTCCTCGTCGTTGGTCGTAGTTTTTTTCTAGGGTTAATCAAACGGAGTGCTTTCAATTATCGAGCTCATTAATTGGTGCTTTCGAGTTACGGTTTTAATAATAGCTTTGTGGGAATAATTACAAACTAATGGTTTAATAAGACTGACTCTTGAAATTTTGTAAACTCTCAAGCTTTGACTGAAATATTAATTTAAAAATTAAAGAATTATTTTCAAAAACGTTCTACAACCCTTTTATATTTTCTTTTAATTCCAATTTCATTACGGACGGCAATCTTAACGTTAAACCGATTGTTTCTTCGAAACTTTTCCACTTCACCCGGCATCGCCGTCAGCGTCGGCGGACGTTTTATCCGCTTCAAGCTCTCGATTAAAAACAATCACCTTGTCCCTCTCGAAATCGTCGTCTGTTTAATATAGATTTACGGCAAAATCGTGGTTGTTAATGTTTAAAAAAAGAAAAAAAAAAAAGAAGGTATCCGCCCTCAGTGGGCGAACAAATGCATATGATAAGCGCGAAAAACAGTTGTGCCAATGAGCTACAATGAAAAATGTTATTGACGAGTTCTATCGGAATCCATTAGGCTGATTACGACATTGGTACTGTCAAATTGCTTGTACAAATTGTGCAAATGTTTAGATGCATATGGGTTATAGAAAGCGATTTCTTCGTTGAAACAAAAAGAAAAGAAACAAAGTAAACCAATCTCTTCCCTCCAGACGCAATCGCGTGTGGGGCATGGTGTAGGCCTCCTGGGGATCCCGCCATGTAAAACAACGGGAACGCGTGCCAGGCACGGTACCCCATGGGTGACGTGGAAAGCCGTGCATCTCGAGAGCCTACTCCGACGGAGTGTCTCTTTCTCCGCTGGTGTTTCGGGAGGCGAAACAATTCGCTGGTCCATCCTTTGTTTTTCGCTCTTTTTCAGTTTCTGAATGAGTGGTGCTGGTGGCTGAATGACTGTTTTCATTTATTTTTCGAGTCGTTGTATTTCATTGTACTTAAGAGATGTTTTCCAGCTTTGAGCTGACGCTATTCAATTCCAAACACTTTGCATTGAATTCCAAGGTATTATTAGCTTTTCCCAGGGGAAATAATAAATGTATAATAAAATGTGCTTTCTGTTACAGTTGACAGCAGAATATGTTTTTCGGACAATGTGACAAGTGACAAAGTGACCGAGTGTTTAATTTATATAAGTGCGCTTAGCGTTTACGGACGTTCGTATTTAAACAAGTCTTTCTTCGATGAAAAAAGTGACTCAGTGATGAAAAATTTCTGTTGAAATTATTTTTTTAACGAGCTTTACCAGTGCTTAAATTCATCAATATTTTAATATTCTCGAAAAATATTATGTTTCCAGACGAATAGAAGTATTTTTGTAAAAATGAATAAAAAATATCTTTTGTGCAGGATACAATTTTAATAATGTTTCTTTTGCCATTACTTGCTATAGAAGGTAGAATAGCTTTGTTTTTAATTTTTTATAATAAAACTTTTTAAACGTCAAAAATAATTAATTTATGAAGCTTATATTTCAAATTCATTGGACAATATTAAATTGTTGAGTAAAATACAAAGTCGTGATAAATTCGTAGGTTCCAGAACATGCCCAGGGTTGCTAAAAATGTCGATTATTAGGCGGTATAATAAATTTAATAATTGTTTCTGACTTTGGTATTAATTAGAGGCGAGACCTTTAAATTGAATAAAAACCAAAATACTGTTTACACAGGCACTCATTTTCCAAAAAAATAAGTTTTAAACGTCTGAAACCCAATTTTTGCAATCCTCCTTTTTCAGTAGCAAAAAAAATAGGTTAGCTTCATGCTTTCGTAAAGTAAACGTCGTGTTAATTTAATTGTCAAGTCCTCTGACTTCTGTTTGCACGATAAAAGATAATGCTACACTCGCGATCGCCACATTTCATTAAATAAAGTACCTTATAATTTACGAAATTAGAAATGATTTCATAGCTGCCGAGTCATCCACAAAAAGTGACAAGTTCTCGAAAAGTTTTCTATAAGCTTATTATTTCAGTAATTGACATAATGACTGCTTTTACTGCAAAAAATATATACATTCACCAAGCGGCACATCAAGCAAACAAGTGACATCGAGGAGGAGTTGTAAAAAAAGAGCAAAGTCAAGCCCTGTCAATTGAAACTCGGCTCTTTGCGCGTATAGAATTTCATTTTTTTTTATTCTTATCTTTTCGAAAATTCATGTGCTTTCATCGTATGGGATATTTATTCACTTCGGTGTCGTGTTATAAAGTCATTTTTGCAATCAATACTGCACGTTGAAATAAATAATGCGGGAATAAATTGCGTGTCACGTTTATTTCAAAGAAGACGTTCATTATAATAACGCTTATTACTTTTACACGGGTTTTTTGCGGAAAAATTTAACTAGAATATCGCGGATACAAAAAACCTGCAAAGGCACTTTTTATCTTTCATTGAAAAATTGTATTTGCTCTACACCTCGAGGAGTAATAAAAATAGAATGATAAATGCGGCTTGCAACATTCGCATGTGTAAAAAGGTTTATATTTCACTTGGCACGGAAGGAATAGTTAAGCTAAATTTTTATTTTTGATTATTTATTCTGTTATTATGGTACGACATAATTTCAAATCTCTATAAAATATCAAACGAGTGAACATCAAAGAAAAAGTTTAATTGTTGCTAACTCTACGTAAACTTTTCAAGTTTCATTTCAACTTCGTTTTTAATTTGTTCTGGCAGAAAAACTTGATCATTATAAGTTTACGCGAAATACCGTTTTATTACTTTTATTTTTTCAAAAAAAAATTAAAGTAAAATTACATTCCCGAATAATTAAGCATTAATTAATTGTGTAATAACTATTAATTTCAAATAGTATACGTTAATTTTAATACGGTTAATTATTTTGAATCAATAGATCGATTAGCGAAAACTTCTAGAAGACTGACTTATCAAGAAATAAATTTCAGTCTGCATATAAGTTTTGCAGATACTTTATAATGACATTGACGCAGAAGAAAATTGAGGTTCAACTCGTGACAAACCAAATCAATTCACCGCAACCAAAGAACCGAGTAATTAGTTTATTATTTTCAAAGCAACAACCGAGCAGACCGAAATTTAAACATCGGCGCAAGTGCGAAATCACGATAGGCAAAACAAAGAAAACTGAACGTGACATCGTCGCATCGACGAGTGCAAAAATTTCACGTAAAACCGCTCGGATTTGTGTAAATAAATACCGGCGAATCTCGTTCGCAGCCGACCGGGAACGGGAAACATCAACGGAGAGAGCGTCGGTGGTGTGTGCTTTTTCATTTCCTCCGCCGGCAGCCGGGAGATTTCAACACTTTTTTTTTTTAGTATTACGGCTCGCGCGCCGAGCTGAAATGGAGAGGATGCATTAGGCTGCCTTTTTTTTTAATAACACTGACGTTTTGCATTTTTACCTTTGGGTGGGCGGATAAAAGTGATGGGATAGTTTTACGCATTTGAAAGTGTTACGAGGAAGTTAAAGATTACATAAAATAATGATGTCCTTGGTTTATTATTAAAAAGGCTTGGAAATGAATCGTTTTAGTACACTTTAACCCACTTATGTAGAATATTACTCATAAATTGCCAGCTTTTTATTAAACAATTCATTTATAAGAGTGCAAAGATTTACATTTTTTAACGTTTGCTTTTGTACTTTTATAAAAATTTCAATTCTGCAAATTTTGAAACAATTTCAAACACGATTTTTCGCCGAATAGGCAGAAAAAATGTTCTTACAAACCTTTACGCGAGACGATCAACGTCGGTCTTTTATTTCCCGAGCGTCAAAAGGAGTCTGGTTAAACAGTGGCTCGCTTTCGGCGAGCGACTAAACGTCGTTACCCCAGCCGCAAGTTCAATTAAAATTAGGTGGCTTACGGGCGCATTTGCGTAGGTGTCGAGTTCGCTTTCGTTTAATGCGTTTTGTATCCATTAGACCGATGAAATTACGAGGGAGGCTTCTACTTGTACGAAATTTAATATTATTTCGCTGGATATATCGAAGGGTTACTTATGGAAGATTGATATTTGCTTGTAAAAGGGTAGTCTTTTTTTTCGTGTTTGAGTGGGGACAAAGAGGACTTGTTGACAGGCTCGCGATATTGTTTCATGTAGCAAACAGAGGGATCGAAGCAGTGATACTGAAACCGTTCAAACTAATTTTATTGAGTAGATTTAAAACTTTTTTTTTTTAATTAGACAAACTTTCTATAATATGCTGACTGATTTAATAAAACACTGTAGTCTTTTTATACTTTTAACTCGAAATCCAAAACTTTTAGACTGAATGCTAGTATATATAATTTTTTTTTCAAATTTATACATGGCAACAACTTTTGACCACAAACACCGCCCATCCATTTCGAAGTCGCACGTCGAGCGCTTCGATCACAATCGAGCAATGCGGTCGACGTTCCGTGTCGATCGAGGCATCGTCGGTAACTGGATCACGCGTCCCAAATGACGATTTCGCGAAAGCTACGTGCGCTCGTGTCGGCTCACGCACCAAAAGCGAAGGGATTAGCGTATTGCGCGTTAGTCCCGAAAGACCGCCTATGTATATAGACAATATGCGGGACGCGCGTCGCGACGCGCTGAATTTTAATGTGAAAAATATGTACGCCTGCTGAAAGTGCAAGCTGAGCTTTTTGGAACGGGGATTGGAGGGGGAGGGGGCTTTAGTCTTGTTGTTGGAGTTTGAAGGAGTTGAAGCTGTGGGATGATCGCTTTCGAACTTCCGTCATTCTGGAATTATGATTGTCTGGCAGCTTAATAGCTGATGGAAAGTACTCACGGTATGTGCAAGCTGAAAACTCGCTAAAATTTTCAGTGGAGAAGCAGTGAGTTTGCCGAGTCTTATAAGCTGTTTATACAATTGATTTTGTTTCTTAGACGCACGTTTATGAAAGTTCAAAGAATAAAAGTTGTTCAAAATACGAATGTCCTTTTACATGCAGTTGCGTAATAGCTCGAAATAAAATAAATAGAATATCGATACCACTGAACAGTTTATCATTATTTATTTCTTGCAATCTTAAGTGAGTGCTACATAAACTTTTATAATATGAAAGCATTTTATGCATTAAGTAATGTAATAGGTTAAAAGAAGTAGGCACTAGGATACATCGTACGCCTGCAAATAAAAGCCAAATAAGCGATGAAAATCTTGTGAGAGCATATTCGTTTATTAAAAAGACAAGTTAATTATTAAAACGAGAGTAAGCATAAATAAAGTAATCCGACGACAGAATTCGAGGAGCTCTATGAAGATGAACCACCAAGCCAACGTCTGCAACTTGAGTGCATATACGCGATCCTCATTTCCCCGCTGTCGAGCTAATTTCTGCGTCGCAGCTCGAGTGCATATCCAGCGATCTTCTACTCATTTCCTCGCTCCCTGATCGTCTTACTCGCGCGTTTAATACCTCGATCCTTTTTGCCGGAGAGCAGTCAACAAAGACTCGTCGATTTTACTCAAGTCGTGAAGGAGGTCCGCTGAGGTTAATAGATGCCTCCGCGAGGGTAGCAAACTGCTCGTCGACTAGCAGCAGCTTTACTACAGCCTCTTCAACTTGAAACTCGATTTCTCAAATGTCGTACCTCCCCGCAATATGCAGTGCAGCCCGACATCCCGTTTCCAGCAGTCTCCACAATGCTGTCGGGGAATCGGCCAGGAATTTCGTGTCGTCGTGTAAGCGTTGGCTTCCAAGTGGAGACTGATGAGTACTAATTGTAATAGAAATATTTAATTTCAGAATAATGAGTGCAAAGATTTCGAATGTTATTTTGAATTTAAATTAAAACTGATTGCGACCGACCCGGGCGAAAAATTAATACCTCTTGTTCGAGTAACTATTTTATTTGAGAAAAATATAAAACTAAATCTTTAACGAACTTCTTTTCGTAACAAAAAGATGAGCAGAGAGCTATATTTAAACGCGTTTTTTTCAGCTCGGCAAAATATATAGCCATTCGTCCCGATGCAATTAGAGCTCGTTTAAAAAATGACAGGTTTGAGCACACGGCTATTTAGTCGACGGGGAAAGTGTGAAATTACATTATGAGGGGTAAAAAAGCGACGTGAAAATGAAAGTGACGTAGGTGGTCGCGTCATCGCTCCTGGTGTATATACGGATTTCACCTCGTTTTTTTCAAGCGGCGACACTCGAGCGCCGAAGTAAAATTGCATTCTCGCGACTCCCGTGCATAAATAAATGCAAAAAAAACTCTTTACTCTGCGCGACTTGTATGCTTGTACATCGATATTTTCACTTTTATCGGTTTTTTTCTGATGCGGTAAATAAAATATCATTGTTTGGCAAAGAGTTTCGTGTTTATCGTAACAAATTAAGATTCTTTTATTTTTACTGCATTCTTTTAAAAAAATGTTTCTTATACTTTCATAAATAATATGTTAAATAATTTTTTTATTACGCATGCGATGTTTATAAAAAGATTATTAAAACTATATGCAGATAGAATGTTAATTTTTTGCTGTAAAATAAAATAAAAAGGTGACTTTGAAAATAGTCGTATTGATTTTCCTTACTTCTGAATACAAAGTTAGATTTTATTAGCACATAGAGAATAATTTATTAACGCTGAGTTTTACAGTGATAACATTTTTAAATATTTTTATATTATTATTAAATTTTATTTATTTTTGTTATTTTAATTATATTTATTTTGTTAAGTGCC